>CM076676.1:39790108-39850108 GCA_038501925.1 Xenopus petersii | reverse complement strand
TAATTCCAAATGATTTCCTATGGTGTTTATGAAGAAAAATAAAGTTCACACTATAAAAATGGTCTTGTATCCTTTAGTATTGGAATTACACAATCATAACAAGCAGACATGGGCCATTTTGTGGACATTGTTATTAAGCTAAAGTTTTGCATCATGCCAAATGTTATGTGCCAGGATGGGGCACTTGATACCCATGCACTGGCTTATACAATTAGATGGTGAGGAGGGAGGGGGTATGTAGAGTGCAGTGGCATCTAGAAAGTGCTGAATGGAGAAAGAAAGTAATTGACTTAGGCATAGAGGTGGGACAGGAAATATATGGCCAAGAATTTTTTGAAATACCTTTATAATAGTGTGTTGATAAAAAACTGAATTTGGGTTTCATGTTTAATTTGAAAAGGACTTTTAGTATACAGCCTTTTACTTCTGGGTGACAGGTTCTCTTTAAAGGATAATTCAACCCTAATGTTAAAAAACCCTACTTTTTACTTACCCCTCGGTGCAAATTCAGGCATCGGAGTTCACCGGCGCCATCTTCAGCTGCTTCGGTAATCTTTGGAATGAGACCAGCGCTTTTCGTGAGTTTCACCACATGCACAGTTGTCGCTAAACAGAAAATTGCTCCAACTGCGCATGCGCCGCCATGCCGGCCTCATTCCAAAGATGTCCGAAGAGAAGAAGAAGCTGCCTGTGAACTCTGATGCCTGAATTTGCCCGGGGTAACACTTGGACTGAATGACAGTCTGAATGACAGCGGTAGATGGAATAAGAGCTATAGAACAAATGTAAAGAATTAAAAAAAAAAAAAAAACCCAATAATTAAATGATCAGTTGCAAATGGTCTCATAACTCAGCTGTCCTACATCATACTAAAAGTTAATTGTAAGGTGAACAACTCCTGTAATATAGTTTTTGTTTTTTTTTTTTAGGATATCTTTCCTACAGAAATCCCTCAGACTCGGAGATCAGCACCAGTATCTCCCCGGGGGAGCCCAAGCGACATCCGACAAATACCACATCAACAATACAACAACCCTTCCAAGCTCTACACAAATAACAACAATATAGAATCAAACTTGTCATCGCATATGGCAAGAATCAATCTCTCTTCCCCACAAAGGTATGTAAGAACATTAATCATCTGTCCTTCTGAAGAAATACTTCTTTTCAATGATGCATTACCTCTAAGGGATTCTTATGGCAAAGATCCTGTAACTGATGTTATATACTACAGTATACTAAGCAGGTTATCCCTTGCTTTTCAGTAATAATGTTGTATAATTAGAGACTCAATTATAAAGCAAGGGGGTGCTGCATGAAACTATAGGAATGATTTTCTACTAATGCAGTGGTGTTAGCAGACCTAGTAAAATCTTATATAAAGTTTTACAGAAAACATTTTTTTACAGAGTAGGTTAACACTTCCATATTTTCCTAAGCATTTCCCAGATTTATATACCAGGCTTGGGTGAATAGGGGACCTGATGGCATTTACAAGGCACGGTTGAGCGTGATCAAAAATCACCCAGAAAACATGGATGCTTCTATGTCTGATCATTCACTTAAATGTTTCATGCTGTCTAAAATCGAAATATTCAGATACAGTATGTCTTTCCTTGGTGAATAAGCCATTCCAGTGTGTTATACTGAACAGTTAAGTGAATGTAAATCTGTTCTAAAAGGGTCCGAGATGGAAGATGGATCTCTCCCAAGGCACAGGAAAACAAGAGAATTCTCTATTAGAGCTGTAACAAGGAATCTACAGAATGTTTAGACTGAACAGATTTAAGCACAGCTGTTCTATTCCAAGTTGAATAAATATATCATCAGTAATGGAGTCAGATTTGCAGATAAGGGATACTAGAGTTCATGAGGTGTGTCTAGTGCAGACAGTAAGCATGTAGGATTGTTTCTCTTAATATATTAAAATACATTTAAAACACAAAGAAAAAGAAATAAAGCAAGACACTGAAATATCTCATTCTCTGCATGTTACAGAAATGGAGATGTATATTACCCCTGTTTAGTATAAATTGTAGCCTGTTACAGAAATGTATCCGATCCTCTTCGAGTCCTATATAAACGTAACAGAGGCAAGTTTTGCTTTCCTTTAATAAAGGAGAACTTTCGCTATTAGGGATGCACCAAATCCTCTATTTGGGATTTGCACAAATTGGCAAATCCTTCGTGAAAGATTTGCCAAATACCAAACTGAATCCGAATCCTATTTTACAAATTGGGGCCGGGAAAGTGATAAAAAAATGTTTTACTTCCTTGTTTTGTGACGAAAAGTCATGTGATTTCCCATCCCGCCCCTAATTTATATATGCAAATTAGGATTTGGTTGGGCCAGGCATAAGGATTCCGCTGGATCCGAATCCTGCTGAAAAAGGCCGAATCCTTATTCGAATCCTGGATTCTGTGCATCCCTAGTTGCTATTATAAAAAGAAACTAAACCAGGGGTGCCAACACTTTCATGATATCGGGCAGGGTTTCGTAAATTAAGAAAAATCCATTTCTCATTTTCCAAATCCTTTTAAAATCTGAATGTCAACTAAAGTAGAATTGTATGTGGACAATGTTGTATCTACTGGTAGATTGCTGTCTACTTTAGGGCACCCTTGCTGAACTGGGGGATGGAGAGACATATAGTGGAGCCTCTGGAAATTCATAGTTTTTCCAGGTTCTGAGATTTACAAAAAAAAAAAAGGTTTTTATGTGGTTGTATTAATCTGGTTTGTTATTTTCATTAGTGTTGACCCATTGAGATCAGTCCCAAAAAGCAAGAATGGGATAGATACGGAGTCAGACGTATACAAGATGCTTCAGGATTATGTAGAGCCTGTGTCACGACCCAAGCAGTCCGGATCCTTCAAGTACTTGCAGGACATGCTGGAAGCTGGAGAGAATGGTATGTTCAGTGCAGTGATTCCATCTGTGTGCACCAGCACCAATTGTTTTCAGTGAGACATAAACCACTGGAACAGCAGTGTAAACTAACAAGAGCTCATTTCCTATAGGCACTGGTGCAAGTGATAATCGGCACAACAATTGCCCCCCCCCCCAGAGTCCATACACTAAGGACTTGCAGCAGTACCCACATAAAATGCTCGTAAGCTCAAGGGAGACCTATAAGAATGTCTTCCCCTATGCTGGATAATGTAATACATAGGACTTAAATACATCAACTCCAAGCAACCATATCATCTGGGATGGAAACAGCACCGGGATAGAGAAGTTTGGCCTGCTCAGAGTACACTGTCTGTGCTATCCCCTGCAGTCTGTCTGTGTGTATTCACTGCATTGCTTTGTGCGGTCACATAGCCTGTACTACTAAATAGAGAAACGCGCAAGAAACAGAACACAGGAAAACACATCTGCCCACAGAGCATACACAATAACACTGGTTGTGATATCTCTATATATTAAAAAAATTGTTCCCATAAATGTCAATGAATTGACTTGTACTCTTTTGAAAAACTATGCAGACCGTAGTAAAGGTTTGAACAATCTATCTATTAAACACGGGGATACCAGTATAATGTTTAGGGCTAGTGGTTGATATCCGATTCTCTGCTGGGTTATTGGTGAACCATCTGAATACTGATTCATGACTTACAATAACTTTATATTATCACTATACTATACAAAGGGGCTGTGTAAAATAGGCTTTTATTCAGGCAGGCGTTGAAGAAAAAAAAGCTTATCAGCATTAAACACAAGCCTCTTGCAGCTTTCAAATTAAATAGAACAGTACTTGCAGCTGACAGATATGGCAACAAAAAGGCTCAATGATCTAACTAGTTGGCAGCGATAAAAACGATCTGATGCTGAAGTATTTGTTTTGAGGGTAGAGTTTTCCTTTAAGGTGATTTCATGATACATGTAGTACTCAAACATATATGTAGGGAACCATTATAAAACATTGTGAGTGTGTTGAATGAAATGGGTGATAAGTGGCATTAATATTAGCCATGTATTTTTTTAAAGAAATGTCATTATTATGGGATTATGCCGCGGTAGCACATTCTCTGAGGAGTGGGCTTGTGTGCGTGAGTGCCGGCTGTTAGTGGCGGTTTATGTTTCTAGTTTATTGTATAGCATGTGAACAATGCCTTTAATCCTACTGTTCCGATCTAGTTTCAGCATTAGTGGAATTCCTCTTTTACATTTTCAGACTTTACAGAGATTCTTTTCTAGTCCTTCTTCACAGAACTGATTAACTCTTCAAGTTGCCTGGCTCATTGACAGGCTCCATAAATAAGTGTAAACATGTACAGATGGCAGATTTCCCAGCAAACCTCTCACCTGAAAGCCATGTGTAGTCTCAGTGCAGAGCCTAGCAGGGACATCACAGATGCACTACAGGTTTATGGTACTTTTCATTGTAAGACAAAGGTCCATCAGCCCTTAGCAACCGAGCCGCAGTTATGAAATACACATATGGTTGCCATGGGTTATTGGACTGGGGCAAAGTTTTACTGGTGTATTAACCCCTTACAGTATTCCTTAGCATTCTTTGTGTGCAAGATTCAAATCGACAGCATATCTGTTTTCAAATGAATCAGAAATCTCTAATTACTGCTGGCTGTTATCGGTGGAAAGTTAATCTTTTAGAGACCTGTCCTACATCATGGAGACCAATGTTTTTTCCTAGCATGAGCTAGCCACTGACAGTGTGTGCGATCCTTGTGCTGAGCTGAATAATATGTCTATAAATGCTCCCTTTGGGTCTAGCCCTAACATTACTCACCTGCTACTATAGCACAATCTTCTCAAAGGGCCCTAAAAGGCAGACAAGGATGCTGATTAAAGCAGGGAGCAGAGATTTTTGGGAAAATTGCAGAAACCGGGAAGAGAATCAGGACCAGAGACAGCCTGGACTAAGAAGCTGAAACAATCTAATGTCGACAAGGGAGAGACTATTGCAGAACTTGTAGAAGACAAACCAGTCCATAACTAGGCCGTGGGTCAGAAAGTGAGAGCAAAGTTTTGACAGCGACAATATATAAGGGCTCATTTACTAAGTAATACAATGAAGGAGCACAAAGGCCAACTTTGACCTTCACTATGACAATTCCATGGCCCTGTGAGAAGGACTCATTTATTTCAAAACACCTAACAAGCAATCCAATGGCAATTACTAATAGTTGAAAGCCTTGTGGCCTATGATAGGAGTTACATGGACACTCACTAGGAACACTTATTTCCCTGAAACTTTTTCTGTTTGAAGTCAAATGTATTCTTCTTCCAGCCTTAGTAGCTCCAAAAGCACTATGGGTCACTTCCAATTGATTGTCAGACATATTTAGCCATAACCTGCAAGCATGGCCATCCCTTATTCAAATACCTTTCCATAGGCCATGCTGGTCATTGTGGGTCATGTAATTATTGCTCAGTAATGCATTTGCTGATTGCTCTGGCAGGTTGACAGTGCTTACTAGCATAGCCTATAAAAGGGTGCATGCCAGTGTTTGCACCCGCATGCAAATACAATTTTATTTCAGCCGCTTAGTAGCAAATACAGTAATTGAACACACAGATTCAAACAGACAGACATCTGAATTGTCCTTGATGATACAACACAACATTTGCAAAACAAAGGCCTAACAGTTTATAACTGGGGATTTTCCTAAGGAAAAGGAATCAAAATGTGCTCATGGTTTCCTGTGAAGTCTTATTCTCAATAATAAGGCGTCCCGGAGAACACACCCAAGGCCACTTTCCTCCTCATTTACAGCTCGTTCCTGTTTATATTACAGATTTGAGGCTTGAGCAGATACAAAATATACCAACCTGTATAACTAGCAATCAACAGCTCATCTACATTCATCGTAAAATCATTTATAGGTTTCTGGTATTATATTTATAGAGAACAATGAATGGTGCCTGTGTTGGGGAAGAGCTCCAGGCATATACCTGCTATAATCTATTATTAGGCTGATAGGATTCCTAATTGGCAAAGCAGCAGAAGCCTAAATTGCAGCCTGTAAGCAAATATATTATTTAAGTTAAACACATGTCATGGTGTATAAAATAAACATTTACAATAGTGTTTCCTTTCCCTCTTAGCCTTTGACTGTGTATTAACATTTATTAAAAGGATACTTTCATCATGTTCTATTTTTTGCATCTCTGTGCGTAATTATGTTATGGGAGTATTTATTTCAGGAATGTAAGATTGATATTACTTTGGAGGGGTGACATCATGTTTTTTTTTGAGTATAAAACACCAGGGGATGAGGATCAACCAGATGAGAAACCCTGTATTTGTTCAATTCCTAGCTCTGCCGTCTGGAGATGCTTTTATAGAGTTGAAGATAGAGATAAAACAAACTATAAACAGATAAACCAATTCCATTGTATATTTACCTAATTTTATTAAATGCATCTACCCAAAATATCTAACTTACAGAGGTTAAAAAATATTTGTTACAAAACAAATGATATTTTGCAATCTGTACTGCATCGATAACTATAAAGTGATTACTGTGTGGTTAGTATGTAGGAGCTGTGACCAGGAGGCAGAGCCCATGGTAAAATACTGGAGTTTCATCTTTCAAGGACCCATCGTTGACCACATTTGTCTTATGGCAGTGCAGACAATAGCTATAGGGGTGTACACTGACCTCTTTCCGTATCTTTGGTCCACACCAGTTTGTGTTTAGTTACCTTTAATCCTTATACAGTTATAGAACATCACTTACATCATAATTTGCAACACTGACCTTTTTGTTATATAAATGATAGTTACAGACCGGGGGTCCCCAACCTTTTTTTACGCATGAGCTACACCCATATGTAAAAATAGTTGGGGAGCAACACAGCATGGAGGTGCCATATAATGGCTGTGATTTTGTATTTGGAAGCTCCTGTGTGAACTGGCTACAGGAGGCTCTGGTTGGCAGTACACCTGGTTTTTATGCAACAAAAAAAAATGGCCCCAATGCCAGGAATTTAAAAATAAGCTCCTCCTTTGAGGCCACTGGGAGCAACATCCAAGGTGTTGGTGAGCAAACATGTTGCTCATCAATCACTGTATGGGGATCACCGAGTTGTTTATATCCAAATGTTAAAAAAAAAAAGTGGGGGATTCTGGGAGCTGTAGTTCCTGGCAGCTGCAGAGACACATGTTGAAAGCCAATGACCTAAGGGTAAGGGCACACTGGGCTAGATTTAGTCGCCTGGCCTCGAACAACTTCCCTCACTCTGTGCCTGGCTAAAATGAAAAATCACCGGCGCTAATCACACGTGGCGATTCGTTTTCCAAAATCGCCCGAAGTTGAGGAAACTCCGGACGACTCCGGAAAATGAATCGCCGTGTGTGATTAGCACCGGTGATTTTTCATTTTAGCCAGGCGCAGAGTGAGGGAAGGCGTTCGGGGAGATTGGTCACCGCAAAGTCGAGGCGATTAGTCACCAGGCGACTAAATCTCCCCGAATCGCCCAGTGTGCCCTTACCCCAAGAAGGATTTTGATCTCCAGTGACCATAGGCTGCGCCACCTGCCCATCTTGACCTCAACACTTTTAATTATTCACTAACTTGCAGTTTAATAAATAAATACTATATATGTCAGATCCAATCAGATGTCTTTCTGTTTACCCATAAAACAGCTGTGTGTTGAGTGAGTTCTCACGTTATTGTGTGCGATACCATTCCCTTTGTTTACTGGATTTGTTAAGGTACCATATAATCCGGCCCAGCCTGTTATTTACGTGCCAGCCACACATGCATCGCCTTTAACTTTCAGGGTAGAATAAAGCATCTGCATAGTTCAACAATAACATGAAGCAGAATAAAGAGGTGCAGGGTTACACCAATTCACATGAAAAATAAGATCAAGCTTCCTCTAAGTCTTGTGTTACCATTTGTACCTTGGAAGGTAAGTGACAATTCATTGCAATGTTCTGCAGGGAGTAATGCAATACTAGTTTGGTAACTCAAAGCAGTCAACATTAACTGGTCAGTTGTTTTAAAGCAACTATTGGTTGCTATGGGTTACTAGACCCAGGAAAACTATGCATCTTTATTGTATTACACCTTACAATCAGTGGTTGTCAGAGTTTATAGTGTTTATTCATTAGAGTTTGACATGGAATAAGGTGTGCGTTCTCATCCCTGTGAGTTATTATCTCCAGTAAATGAATGCTTTGTAAAGGTATATAGTAGTTGGTGGCTGCTGGGAATCTTGGCATTAGAGAAGAGCTTCACAAATGAGGAGCAGTTGAGCCCTTGGCTGACATTCTCTTAATTAAAAGAGGGCCCCCCAAGTTTACACATCACAGCTCAGCGCCCCTGTTGCTCTTTCCCAAGCCAAGGTCCTGCTCTCTGGTTTTGGGTTACTGAAAGTAACAGGCCCGGCTTTGTGATCTAATAGGCAAGACTTCCAGTTTTCTGTCATGTCGCCTGTAAATCTTCCTCTCCCAGAGCCACCAATGTGTCAGTGATGGAGGTGACGAGCCATGATTTAATCAGCATCAGCCAGCGCGCGAGTGTTTTGAGCAACATTCACACTATACAAACCTTTTTTTTGGCAGGTGAAAAGCCAGAAAGGCCGCCCAGCTCCAGAAACATAAAATCACCAGTGTCTAAACTGAGCAGCCCATTGCCTGGCCTGCAGATGCTCCCTCAGTGCACCAGATGTGGGAATGGGATTGTGTAAGTAACCGTCTGGCTCACAGGCCAATACATTCTCCACTTACACATTCAAATATTATCTTTGCTCTTGTGTCAGGGTAATACAATCTCAGAATATGTTATATGACATAGTTGGAAACCCCCTCTGGGTCATTTCTTTTTTTTAAAATAACATTGTCGTTGATGCAGAAGAAGGAAACAAAAAAATTGGGGGGTTTTATGCAGTATCTGGAAATGGATTTGGCCTTCTAACAGTGTAAAGTTGGGGCATTTTGTGTTGGACGGGACCTGTAGATTCACTCTGTGGCCCTTAAAGGCTAAACTGTGCCCACTGGCTGTGTCACCAAGTGGAAAATAAATGGATAAGTGCAGAGTATCCCAGAAAAGAAAGTTCAGGGCATTTATTTTTTATAAGGGTATGGTAAATCTGTCATTAGGGGAGATGGAATTGTTTACATTGCAAAAAAAACGCATGTACGATCGTACTTCGAATCGTACAATTCGAACGATTTTATTGTACGATTTTCCTTTGAATATAAAAAACGTTGAAAATTGCTCTGGAAGTTCCCCATAGGCTAACATAGCACTTCGGCAGGTTTAAGTTGGGGAAGTATTGAAGTCAAAGTTTTTTTTAAAGAGACAGTACTTCGATTATCGAATAGTCGAACAATTTTTACTTCGAGTCGAAGCAAATTTGAAGTCGTAGTATCCTATTCGATGGTCGAAGTATTCAAAAAATTACTGTGAATTTCAAATTTTTTAATTTCGAAAATTCCCTCAAATTCACTTCGAACCTTGATAAATCTGCCCGTATGCGTTATATATGGCCATGGCCAGGCTCAGGTTTGTAGGAAGGCCATTGTTTGGGTAGCAAGTGTTTGGGAGAAGGTTGGTGTTAGCAGAGGGGTGCAAGTGGGAGAGGGCCTGGGGGTTACAATAGAACAAGGGTCTCCAACCTTTATCACTGAGCCACACTGAAATGTATGGGGAGCCACACAAACTAGAAACAAAATCCTTGGGGGATCCAACGAGAACTGTAATAGGCTAATTGATAAGTAAACCTGTGACATTATGCCTCCAAAACCTGTATTTAAGCCAGGAATTTAAAAATGGGCACTTACTATGGAGCCACTGGGAGCCACATCAATGGGAGTGCAGACAAGAATGTTGTGCTGGTTAGCGATGCTTGTGGTTCAATCTGCTATTGACATGATGAGATGCACTTGTGTGGTTGATACAATAGGCTACAGTGGCAGAGAATCATTTGGAGTTGGATTCCCAGCACAGTGCATCTGGCTCTGTGAGCTGAATGTATGGAATGAGCATTATGTATAGCAGTACATTGGTAGAAATAAACACCCAAAGGAAGTTACTATGGTTATTAAATCTCAGCACAGATGATCACATTGGGGAAAGATGAATGGTTTTGTAAGTCAGTTTTGACTGAAAATGGAATAGCTTCAGGCTGCCCCAAGCTTAATCTCTCTAATAGAAGACAATTCTTCTATAATCTTCTGACTGAACAGGGAAACATTGCTAGTTCCAACTGTAGAGTAGGTAAGTAGTACGGAATATTTCCAGGTCCTCACATCTAACACACCACATGAAGGCTTAGAGGCTTTTATCAGGCAACATTTTCTTCCTTCCTATTTGTAAAGTGAATATATTATGGGTTGCAGCACAGGTGTGTTTTTATAAGAGTTAATGTAATATATTTAGAATGGAATTCATTATTGGCCAGTGTGTAGGAGTAAAGTAGAATGGAGGGTTTATGTGTAGTAGATCATACTGTAGGAAGGGGCTGAATATTCAGAGAATACATAGAGCAGGTGGGCAGCCAGTAAACAGTATGGTGAATAGAATGCTGACACAGAATAGACATCAGAAGCACAAGTATCTCTATTACGGTATACATATGTGTATATTGCCATAACTCCAGGGGCAGATTATCAAGGGTCAATAGTGAATTTGAATTTTCAAGTGTCAAAATTCACACAATCTAATTTTAATCCTATTCAAATGTAAATTAGAATGTGAGATTTATCAGACCTCGACCATGGAACCAGTCCTAATTCGATTATTCACCCTAAAACCTGGCGAGTTCATGTACAAGTCAATGGCAGAGGTCCGTTGAGCCATTTGGAGATGTTAATTAACTTTCTGACAATAGAGTTTTTCGTACCAATCGAATACGATTAGAATTTTCAGGTAGGAACCATTAGATCGAATACTAGCCATTCAAATGTTTTCTTAAATAACCTCCCAGTAGAGTTGTGAGTATATTCGAATTAAAAAAAATCCACATGAATTGGAAATTCGACCTTTGATAAATGTGCCTCCAGGTGTCACATTGGGAGCCAAATCCTGGTCCGGCTCAGAACACTTTATCCTGATCACAGTTTGTTCAGACTTATAAATTATATGATTTCATGCGTGTGCTTTCTAAATGAGCATCTGTTGTGGGTTACTTACTGATAGAAAGTGTGTTTGTTTGTTTCTCCTCTGCTCACAGTGGCACAATAGTAAAGGCTCGAGACAAGCTCTACCACCCAGAATGCTTTATGTGCGATGATTGTGGCTTAAACCTGAAGCAAAGGGGATACTTCTTCATTGAAGAGCAGTTATACTGCGAAACTCACGCCAAGGAGAGAGTCAAGCCGCCCGAAGGATACGATGTTGTTGCTGTATATCCCAACGCCAAGGTGGAACTAGTCTAACCAATCACAATATCATTAATCCATGGATAAGTCTGTGCTGTTGCATTGCTTAAAGGGCCACCAAATCTAAAATACTAATTGAGCCCATAAGGAGAAACTCATGTTGCATCTTACACAAAGAATATGTAAAAAGTCCTATGCCTTTACAAAATATGTGACATTAAATATACCCTTGCTCACTCGTGTAGGACAAGACTGTGTTTTAAAGATATTCAGCAGGAAGTGCTTAGATTAATTCTTTCCCCCAACATCATTAAATAGGTTGCTTTTTAACAAGCTACTAAAGTGTGATATATATATATATATATATATATATATATATATATATATATATATATATATATATATATATATATCCTTAGCTGTTCTTCTAAAGAAATTGACATCTGCAATTTAGTGTTCCTTAAAAATAATGATATTCCCGTATTTATATGTGCCAAGACCCCCGATTGCATTTATTCCTCCCCGTCAGCTTATACAACGGCTATACTCACTAATATGATTTGTTTGGTGTCTGTCGTATAGAGAAATAGCAATAAAGGGCAAATCCACTCAGGTATGAAGGTTGTGTGCTTGAGTTTATTGCAAGGCTACTGACACAATCTCCCCTATCCCTGCATATTGGGGCATTCCAGCTCCTTATTTCAACCAACCTATATACACACACACACACACACACACACACACAAGTCTCATATGTTGCACAGTCACATTACCGAGGCTTTACAATATGTGTTTGAGCTTAAAAAAACATATAGATGAAATTGTAACATGATTAACATTTATTGTCCATCTGTTTTATTTGTACTTTTTGCACATGTCTTGGTTTAACCCAAGAGGTTACAACGTCAGTCTGGCACCAAGCAATATCTTCTGTAAATAATAAGGTTCTTTTAACTTCTGCTGCAATAAAAACACCATTTCTTTTTAGTAAGCCGAGGTTTGTGGTGTTTGTTCCTTTTATTGTATCCGTCATGACCACAATTCATACTTGGGGTTTACGTTAAAGATGGGGGCGCACATGGGCAGCAGTTCCCAGACTGTGTGGCAGAGGCCTTAGTGGTACAGAGACTCAGTCTGAAGGGCAGTTGAGTTAGAATTGGGCATAATGTGTTTTACTCTCAATACAATGGGAAGACCATAATGAAGGTTAGTTTGGGGTGAATATGTATTTGTTGTTCAAGATATTTTGGGAGCCATTTCTTGAAGGAGTAGAAAGTTAACAATCACTGGGGGGGAGGGGTGCCAAAAATTAGAAGAGGATCACTTTGTGGTGCTCACGGAGAAGAACTCCAGGACAGGAGAGTTTTCTGTTAACAGGATCACCAGCCTGGGGTATCAGGTAAGTGATTACAATCACTTGTGGTTGCATAGCATTTGGTTAGTGCGATTGTAACTTTAAAGGGGTAGTTGACCGTAACTTTTAGTATGTTAGAATGGCCAATTCTTGACAACTTTTCAAGTAGTCTTCATTTTTTTTTTTTTTTTTATAGTTTTTGAATTATTTGCCATTTTCTTCTGACCCTTTACAGATTTCAAATGGGGGTCATTGACCTCAACAGCCAACAAAAACTATTGTTATATTTTATTACTTACGTTTCTATTCAGACCCTCTCCTATTCATATTCCAGTTTCTCATTCAACCCACTGCCTGGTTGCTAGGGTAATTTAGACCCTAGCAACCAGATTGGTGCTGAAATGCCAAACTGGAAAGTTGGACAAGAAGCTAAATAATTAAAAAAAGACACAAATAATAAAAAGAGAAGACCAATTGCGGGCGTGGAGAGCAGTAGAAGAGCTCGACCCGCACCCGCCCGAGCATTTTGTCCAGGGGTCGGTCCGAACCCGTGGGACCTTGGGTCAGCCCACACATCACTACTACAGATCTCTCTCCTGTCAGCAAAGAATGACGGGTAAAAAAAAAAAAGTATTATGGGATATTTCTTGCCCCTTGAGAATTTTCTGGCGAAAAAACACTTTTACGCCACTACATAGGAATATTTTGCGAATATTCTCGCGTAAATTTTGTCTTTTGCACATTTCGCTGTGTAGTAAACCAGGCGTTAATGTGTAATAGCGTTATTTACAGCGAATGCGATAACTGGCGAAAACATATTTTTGCACAAGAAAATTTGCAAGTTTATATTTACTGTAGGTTAGTAAACTGGTGAAAACATATTTGGCAAAAATGCATCTATATTTTGTGCGCATATTTTTACCGCACTTAATTAAACGGACCCCTAAAGAGTTGGACCGGAAGCTAAATAATCCAAAAACCACAAGTTATAAAAAGAGAAGACCAACTGTAAACTGTGTCAGAATATCACTCTCTACCTTATACTAAAAGTTAATTTTAAGGTTAACACAATGACATTTCCCATTATATGTGCCCATTTCATAAGCTAAGTGGCATCCTGACCAAAGCTTTGATCTCCAAGAAAGGCTTGAACTGGTACAGAGTCCATTATTCAGTATACTGCTAATTGGTCTTCCATCATTTTATAGTCCACACAAGGAACGTGTGAAGAGGTGAAACACAAGTGATGGGGAAGGAGACACTGGCAGTAGCACAGTCTTTCACAAGTGATGTGTTGAAAGCAGCAGAATTCATTCCTTAAAAGTTACATAAAATCGAACCTACCAGTTAAAGTACGGATGCACCGAATCCAGGATTCGGTTCGGGATTCGGCCAGGATTCAGCCAAATCCTTCTGCCCGGCCGAACCGAATCCTAATTATCATATGCAAATTAGGGACTGGGAGGGAAATCACGTGACTTTTTGTCAAAAAGCCAGCCGAATCTTTCACAAAGGATTCAGGGGTTCACCTGAATCCAAAATAGTGGATTTGGCGCATCCCTAAATGAACACCAGTTGCTCATGCACCTCTGTATATTCTATTTCTACTGAATAGTGAACTCACTCTTTTTAACGTCTCCCCCTGCCTTTCCCCTCACTTTCCCCTCTTCCCCAGGGAAATGTGGTGTCGGCCAATTTGTTGGTGGAGGTGTTAAAACACAAGGCAAATATTATAATACCCTACATACTATACATTACATGGGTTTCATGTGCGTATGTTATTCTTTTTCTTTTTTTTTTCCCTTAATTTTGCTGGTTTGTAATATTATGCAGCAGCAGCAACTTATTAATATCCCGGTCTCCGAGCTATCTGCGCTGTCTCAGCGTGTTAGTATGGCCGGCCCTAAAGAACACACAGCTGTGCTTGTAATACTGGCAAATCCTACAACCCAGAGCAAGGCGAGAGCAATGGGGCTGCAAGTGAAGGAAACCATGCAAAGTCGTAATTCTCCTGCACTTCAATACATCACTTTTCCCACTTCTCAGGCTTGTTAGTTAAACATGACATCACACTTCACACCACGCAGCAGCCAAGACACAAATATCCCCACGATGTAGGTTTAATGTAGCGGGGAGGTGCCTGGGGACCTTCTCACCCTGCGCTGGGGAAAAAAACGACCCTTGTTGCTTTAATGATCTGTGTGAATAAAGTGTGGGCAAATACATGTACATACAGTCGTTCAGTACATTATTCTGTATTTTATTACAGAATAGTCATCATCTTAGCCTATAGTTAGATCTATTATGGAGGCCCTTAAACTCCTCAAATGTGCCTAGCTTTAACAGTTTGAAATTAAACGAGTATTACAGCCAGGGGCGTAACTATAGAGGAGGCAGACCCTGCGGCTGCAGGGGGGCCCATTAGGCCCTAATTCATACACAGTTTCAATAAATGAAAAAAAGTAAACTTCTAAAAATTTTGGAATATGAGTAGGAGAGGCCTGAATAGAAAGAGGAGTAATAAAAAGTAGACAATAAATGTATAGCTTTACAGAACATTTGTTTTTTGACGGGGTCAGTGACCCCCATTTGAAAGCATTTTAGAGTCAGAAGAAGGCAAGTAATTCAAAACTATAAAAAAAAGAAAAAATGAACGCCAATTGTAACTTGCTTAGAATTAGCCATTCTATAACATAATAAAATTAACTTAAAGGTGAACCGCCCCTTTAACACTGGCCCTATCCATGCACTGGCTCCTAACCTCTACCCTCCAATCTCTTCAATAACAGCCAATGGGCTTGAGTGTTGTTGATCATCCCATGTTAATTAACCGTATATATGTATGGGACCTGTTATACAGAATGCTTGGGACTTGGGTTTTCCAGATAATGGGTCTTTCCATAAATCGGATCTTCATACTTTGACTACAAAAAAAAAAAAAAATCATTCAAACATTGATTAAACCCAATAGGACTGTTTTGCCCCCTATAAGGATTAGTTATATACTAGTTGGGATCAATTAAAAGGTAATTTGTTTTTATCATTACAGAGAAAAAGGAAATTTCCCATAATTCTGAGCTTTCTGGAGAACTGGTTTTTGGATAACATAATTGACCTGAAATACCCTTTACTTAGTTACCACCAGGCCATTCACCCTGCAATTGCTGCCAATAAATAAGGGCAGAACACTAGTATCCTGCCTGGTTTTGATGCGTCATGCCAATGTTATTAAAAGGAAAAATAGATTGAAAAAAAATATATAGGAAGGTTGTTTTTTTTTTTTTTTTTAAGATTTGGTGGCGACCCTAGCTATTCTTATCCCTAGGCAGTGGCCCTTAGTGTGCATGCTTCACCCACTCTATGTATATACATATATACATACACACACACACACACACACAAGGCAACACAAGGCAACACAGAATGCTGGGGCGGGGGTGCGGTTCCTAAAGACTCTCCGAATGAAGCTATGAATCTCATAATATTTAATATTAAAGTAATATAAGAGCCTAGATATAATTTAGCACAAGGAACCACCTGGAAACCATTTTCCCCTTTAGTTACTTAATTCAATACATTATTGGAAAATCAGGATGGGTAATTTCACTCTGCAGCTCTCAGTTAAAAGGTTCAGCCTATTAAGCGGCATTATTTGCTTAGCAACAGTCCATGTGTATTATTAATCCAGGGGTTAAAGTGCAATGGGGAGAAATGCATATTAAAGCATGACTAAAATACATAAGACTCCAAGTTGTCTGCAGCACATGTGGGATGGAAAGCCTTTGGCTCCACTCGAGATAAGGCTACAGCTGGAGCTGATCTACATTTGCAATCCCTAATGGAACCGTGCAGTTATATAGGTGGCCTGAAAACGCATAAAGTGCCGCCCCTCGTAACCAAGCCAGAACGGATGTTTCATTTGCAGTTTTGCTTTTTTCCTTCATATTTCTTATTTGCCAGCGGTTTTCTTTTAAAATATGTTTGAAATCGATGGCAGAAAGATATGTAATGTATGTATCGTTTATTTGTATGTCGGGATACGGGATGAGTTTAGGCTGGAGTTACATAAAGATAACAATGGTGGGCTGGGTACAGGTACTCCTATGGGCCATTCTGGAGCAGAGACATCTGCAGTTAGTCCATTGAATAGAGTGCTACCTGTGTTAGGGAGTATGTATGTATGTATGTATGTATTGTTTATTTGTAAGACTATTTATAGAGCCAGCTATGGGATGAGTTTAGGCTGGAGTTACATAGAGATAACAATGGTGGGCTGAGTACGGGTGCACCCATGGGCCATTTTGGAGAAGAGACACCTGCAGTTAGGTAGCACTCTATTTAAGTAGGGTGGGCGCAGGCCTGGACGTCCAAGGCAAACTGGCCGGCCATTTTCCCCCTTTCTCTGGTGTGCCTCTGTGCGCTGGAGAGAGGTGCCGTTGGGGGAACTGGGTTCGGACCAGGGGTAGACAACAGAAGAGTTATGTTCTTGGCATTCCCAATTCATTGTGCCCTAGGCACATGCCTCTTCTGACTACCCCTAGTTCCTGCCCTGTATGGGTGGGTTGGCCTGTATTTGTGGGAAGGTCACAAATGCCCAGACCTAGTTAAACCAAAGAATTTAGCGGCACACTAGCAGTTGCAACAAAGGTGAAGAATTTATTTAGCCCTCAAAAATGTCAGGCAGGCAATGTTTTGGACCCCATTGTGCCGTTTCTCACGTCTCCTGTTGCGGGTTACAGACCTACAAGCAAGCACCTACCATCACAACAGATTACGGCTATACCTGTATGGGTAAGAGCACTAACTCCTTATTGCATTGAAAGGCCCAGACCTAGGACGACAGATCTTTAGGGACAGTGTGAACACCAAGGGGAGGGCAGAGTGGTGACACCAGGGTCCTGTCTGGCCTAGGGACTCCTGCAAAACTGGAAGTCAATTGTTGCTGTAGTACAGACGATTTTCTAACTGTCTTCTAATAGTTCTCGGCCTTCTAAATTCCTTTAGTTTAGGTTCTGGCAGAGCGGGCTTGTGGGCAGCGTTACTTCTTCCAATTGGTTTCTTTCTGTTGGATTTTGCAGAGTGAATGTCGCCCTGTCGTCTTTTCTAAGAAGATAGGAAGCACTCTTTAAGCATGGTATTGTTAATACAATATTAACTATTATAAACTTTGTCCAAGATAGAACTATTATTTGGAAGATGGTAGACTAGATTTTCACTTAAACAAATTTTAGTGTTATAGTTCCTTTAATAGAGGTTGTCTTTCAATCTGAGACTCAGTCTATATGAGTAATTGGGTTTGCTATATGCAACGATAATGCCCATGTATACCAACAAAGGAAATGTTCAGCAAGTTTTTTGCAGATGGTCCTTTATATAATGTAAGCATGCAGTAGATGCATTGGCCCTAGTGAAGTACCACAATCTGACCCTTCCTTGTACCTCTACGATATTGTACCTTGCTGGAAAGCCGCTAAGTACAGGGGAAAAGAATAAAGCCAGCATATACAATATTTACTATTCCTATCACAGAGGTGCATTATTCATACACCAAACTTCAATAATTATTTTCCTGAGCTTTCTGCATTTGCCTGGATTTCAGTTTTATGGTGTGATGTAATGGCTTGCAGCTGCTCCCTTAATTCCATCGGCCCCCGCTAGCTTTCTGTTTCTGACCATATTATACTTATTCTCCTGCTCTGCTCAAAATGTTTGTTCCCAGAGGAAATCCACATCTTTAAGAAACAACAATGCGATTTATGGGCCTTTCTGGTCACATTTAAAGAGCGCAGGATGGATGTACAACACACAGCTTGACCTTTCGCAGATGTTCAGCCAATACTGCTCTGCTCGGGGAACAGCTGGGACTTTTGGTGGTTTTGGGAAGCGAGGACTGTCATCTTTTTTCATTTGTTTGACTGCCGTCATGAAATGAAATGACCCCCCCTCGGAAAGTATTTTGCATCTCCTGGTTTGGAAGTATCTGCAGGACATTGCTCTGCTGAAAGGCTGTCAGGATTTCGACTTGGACTTTCCCTTTATGTCAATTATCCTTTCACTGCCCACCATGGGAGCAGATTGTTACCTGATTTGACTACCAACACACTGAGCCAAATCAGGATGATCTTGGCCAACGTTCATTTCATAATAATGGGGACCCTAGAGGCATCAATGTGCCAACTGGGTTTTCCAACTTATCTGAATCCAGGGCAGATATCAGGCAGGCCATACAGTTAGCAGCTATTATTGGCCCATGTATGACCACCATAAGTTGTTTCACCGTGCTCACACACAACGGATGACACCACTACATACAGCAATACACGATTTGGCACTTGCTTGACATTTAAGGTTTTTTTTTTTTATCAAGGTCCAAAATTATCTTAGTATTTCTAATATCCAACTCTGAGCAACTCCGAATTCCCGGATGGACCTTATTTATGAAGAAGAAAGCCAGAAAGAATAGGGTCAGGCAAAATTTCAGAGCATTCCCTGAAAACTCTGCATTGTTTCGGAGTTTTTTGTGCCGAAACAGCACATACAGGACCTCTAGAGCTTTTAGATGGCGGGTTTTCAGATTCTGAGTTTTTAGACCATCAGACTTTAATAAATCTCGGAAAATGCATAGTTTTTTTTTGCTCTAAGAACCAGGGCCACTCCAGCCATGAGGCAAGATGAGAATCTTGCTTTAGGCGGCACGGAGCGGCCAGTTACCAAGGGCGGCAAAAAGCCGCCTTTGGTAACTTTAAAAGACAAATTTCCGTTTTTTAAAATGGAAATTCATTTATTCTAGTGCAGCGAGTGCAATAGTGCTCACTGCACTAGCAATGTGGCCCCTCCTCCATCCACTCCGATGCAGCATTGGGGCTGCTGCCTCAGGCGGAAGCAGCCCCTGAAACATGCCTGCTAAGAACTACGAATTATTTGAAGTTTGGATATTCGGAGCTTGATAAATAACCCTCTTAGAGTCACAGGGCTCATTTAAGAACAATGGGCAATTCTGCATTGTACAGTAACCCATAGCAACCACACAGCTAATAGCTGCAGCCTGCTGCAAGTTAGAAAACAAAATCAAATATCTCATTAGTTGCCATGGTGTTCCACACTGTTGCAAAACATCCCACCCCATATATAGAGTGTCATCTTTGCTACCACTGTCACACCCCAAGGACATTATACCCCTCCCCCCAGTCAGCAAGGAAACACCCCTTTTTGGCTTCTTATCTAATTGAAACATAAGAGGATCCTAAAATGTGATTTTGCCATTGACCCAAGCAATGCGTTGGGCTGCTAGCCACCATAATGGTAACATTAAATGCAGGAAGTAAACCAGAGTAGGAAATTGGATTTTGGACTGAAAATAGTTTGTCACTAATTCCCATGCTAGGAAAATTCCGAAAAATGCTGGGTAAAAAAAATAAAGACTTTGGAATCCAGAACTGGGATTTTCTGGATAAAGGATCTTTACAAATTTAGAAGCATCAGTCCTTAAGGTTATTTAAAGCAGCTAAATCTTAAACCACACAATAACATTATTTTGTCATCAAAACAGATTTACACAAACCTTGCTATTGTCAGCTAAAGCACACAGAGCCTAAGTCTCTATATCCTCACTAGCCCTTACCTCATGCGCTTGTGTAGGGGAAACCGGATTGGAATCAGATATTTCTAAGGAATGTTTCAAAGAAAGGAAAGGAGCGCTCACACAATGTTCTGCATTATAAACCAGCCAGCAAATGTATAGGATACAAAGAAAAGCCAATGAAAAGATCATCTCTGTATCTGTGGAAGGGAAGAATTTACCATCAATTCTACAGCCAGTGGTCTCTCTTACTCTCCATTCCTCCTGGTTCTTTGTATGGTTTTTAACTTCCCCTCTATGTTCTTAGACTTTGCACTACATTGGTAAAATGTGCAGCTTTAAAGGGATTCTGTCATGATTTTCATGGTACAATAAATTACATATAAATATAAATAAATTCTACCATATAAAATCTTATTCTTGGACCAATAAATGTATTTTTTATAGTTGTAATATTGATGTGTAGGCAGCCATCTTAGGTGACTGGTCATGTGCTTTAAGAAAGAGAAAGCACTTCACAATGAAACTGCTTTCAGATAAGCCACTGTTTCTCCTACTCAATGTAACTGGAGGAGTCACAGTTGGGCTTGAGTGTTTTACTACTGGGTGCTGTTCTCATATCTATCACTAGGTGGGGACATATTTTTAGCAATTCGGGTATCAGGAAACTGTTATATGGTTACCTTTCTATTTTCTTTTGATAGGCTGATGGGTGAAAGGGAGGGTGGTGATATCACTCCAACTTGCAGCGCAGCAGTAAAGAGTTACTGAAGATTATCAGAGCAGAAGTCACATGACTGAGGGCACCTAGGAAACCAACAGCTCTTTTGAAAAACAGATTTCAAAGAGGGAGCTCTGTTAACTGATGCATTTTGTAAATAGAATTGCCAATAGACAACACAGTCAGCAATGCCAAACTCACTATCCTCCACTTGTTATCAAGAGCTGCTTTAGAAGTTTCTATGGTTTCTCCATACAGTCAGGGATGGGCGAATTTTTTCGCCTCGTTTCGCCGAAAAAATGACGCCCATAGACTTGTATGGAGACGTGCGTCAAAAAAAAGACGTGCGACAAAATAATTTCGCCGCGCGACAAATTTTTTGACGCCCATAGACTTTAATGGGCGTCTGCGACATTTCACTGGCGGCAAATTTGACGAAACGGGTCAAATTCGCCCATCCCTGCGATACAGACTATGATATCAGTTAAGGCAGTTGTTAGCAGCTGCTCTCCCCACTCTCAGGGTAGCCAGACTGAGGACCAGTTCAGGTGAGATTTGGGGGAAATGAGTACTTTCTCCTTTAATGGTTAATTATGTTAAGATGCAGGGTGAACTCTTATTTGTTTCCATAGATATTCATGGAACTTGGTTGGAATTGCACCTACTAACTTCTGAAAAGTGATGATGATACTACTACTACTACTACTACTACTACTACTACTACTACTACTACTACTACTACTACTACTACTACTACTACTACTACTACTACTACTACTACTACTACTACTACTACTACTACTACTACTACTACTACTACTACTACTACTACTACTACTACTACTACTACTACTACTACTACTACTACTACTACTACTACTACTACTACTACTACTACTACATCTTGAGGGTTGAGACAGGGGATGCAGAAAAATACAGCCAACGGAGGAGAGAGCAATGGAATCTTATGCAAGGCTGAATCTCCCACATGAGACAGAAAGGCCCTCAAGAAGCAAGGGAGATTAAAGCAGAAAAAGGGAAATAATTATAGTTATATATTATAAATGTAGTGAATTAATTATAACCACTGCTAACCTTCCTCACCAATATGGCAGTAATAGTAAGAGTTGAGTTGTATACTGATTTAATTCGTATTCTGTTTTCCCAATTGAAGGTGCTCCTGGCTCAGCAGAAATGTGTATGAAGCTCTGCTTAAGAAACCAGCCTGCAAATACAGAGGTTACATGGAGAGACAATGTGAAAGGATCATTTCAATCGCTAGGCCAAACCTAAATCAGCTTTTGTACATAATACACAGTAGATTGGGATACATTGTACATAAGACACAGTGGCTTGGGATACATTGTACATAATACACAGTAGCTTGGGATCCATTGTACATAATACACAGTGTCTTGGGATCCATTGTACATAATACACAGTGGATTGGGATCCATTGTACATAATACTCAGTGGCTTGGGATCCATTGAACATAATACACAGTGGCTTGGGATCCATTGTACATAATACACAGTGGCTTGGGATCCATTGTACATAATACACAGTGGCTTGGGATCCATTGTACATAATACACAGTAGATTGGGATACATTGTACATAATACACAGTGGCTTGGGATACATTGTACATAATACACAGTGGCTTGGGATACATTGTACATAATACACAGTAGATTGGGATACATTGTACATAATACACAGTAGATTGGGATACATTGTACATAATACACCGTGGCCTGGGATACATTGTACATAATACACAGTGGCTTGGGATCCATTGTACATAATACACAGTGGCTTGGGATCCATTGTACATAATACACAGTGGCTTGGGATCCATTGTACATAATACACAGTGGCTTGGGATCCATTGTACATAATACACAGTAGATTGGGATCCATTGTACATAATACACAGTGGCTTGGGATACATTGTACATAATACACCGTAGATTGGGATACATTGTACATAATACACCGTGGATTGGGATACATTGTACATAATACACCGTGGCCTGGGATACATTGTACATAATACACAGTGGATTGGGATACATTGTACATAATACACCGTGGCTTGGGATATATTGTACATAATACACAGTGGCTTGGTATACATTGTACATAATACACAGTGGCTTGGGATCCATTGTACATAATACACAGTGGCTTGGGATCCATTGTACATAATACACAGTGGCTTGGGATCCATTGTACATAATAGATTGGGATACATTGTACATAATACACAGTGGCTTGGGATCCATTGTACATAATACACAGTGGCTTGGGATCCATTGTACATAATACACAGTGGATTGGGATACATTGTACATAATACACCGTGGCCTGGGATACATTGTACATAATACACAGTGGCTTGGGATACATTGTACATAATACACAGTGGCTTGGGATACATTGTACATAATACACAGTAGATTGGGATACATTGTACATAATACAAAGTAGATTGGGATACATTGTACATAATACACAGTAGATTGGGATACATTGTACATAATACAAAGTAGATTGGGATACATTGTACATAATACACAGTAGATTGGGATACATTGTACATAATACACAGTGGCTTGGGATACATTGTACATAATACACAGTGGCTTTGGATATATTGTACATAATACACAGTGGCTTGGGATACATTGTACATAATACACAGTGGCTTGGGATACATTGTACATAATACACAGTAGATTGGGATACATTGTACATAATACACAGTGGCTTGGGATACATTGTACATAATACACAGTGGCTTGGGATACATTGCCAGACAATTCTTCCCACTGCTGGCTCACTGTTGCCCTCCACTTAAACTTTAGATTTATGTCAATATATAACATTCCCTGTTGTTCTGTTTGCCATTGCCGATTATACACATTACTATGAAAAGCCTTTAGCAATCCAGACCCATTAGCAGTGATCTTGTGCCATTCACGCATCTCTTACGCTCGTGATCCTACCTTCTGTGTAGAAGCTTTGTCTGCCCCCAGATAAATGATGGCTCCATTCATATTCAGTGAATAGATAGTCTGACGGCACAAATATTCATCTTTTCAGAATGTGACATGTTTAATGCCCCATGTGGGTCTTGCTCTTTATCTGAAGCAGGAAATGTGACATCGGGTCTATTTGGGGAGCATTAGCTGGAGCAAATCTCACACGCTTGATGGAATAGGAAAAATAACTGCACCCTCTCACTGCATTGGTTAAATGCTTAAAGATAACATAGTATGTTATAGAATGACTCTAAGCAACTTTTCAGTGGTCTTCATTTTTTTTTTAATAGATTTTAAAGGAGAATTCAACCCTAACGTTAAAAAAACCTACCCCTCTACCCTACATAGACCCCTCTCCCTCCTCTCCCCAGCCTAAGTTTTACTTACCCCTCAGTGCAGATTCAGCCATCGGAATTCACGGGTGCCATCTTCTTCTGTTCGGAAATATTCTGAAAGAGACCAGCGTGACGGCGCATTTGCAATTTTCCGTCTTGCGACAACTGCGAATGCAACGAAACTCAAATCCAAAATTGCCAAAGCACCGATCTCATTCTGAAGATTACCGAAGATTACCGATGGCACCCGTGGTGATGGTGATGGTGCCTGAATCTGCACAGAGGGATAATTATATCGTTAGGGGCATTTGCCTGGGGTAATAGGCTGGGGGGGAGGAGGGGGGGGTCTATGTAGGGTAGAGGGGTAAAGGTTTTTTTAATGTTAGGGTTGAATTCTCCTTTAAATGATTTGCCTTCTTCTTCTGACTCTTTCCAGCTTTCACTGACCCCCATCTAAAAAACAGGGGGGGCAGGGACCAATTGGAATGATGTTGGTAATTTGGTAAAGTTTGCAAACCACAATAACACTTTATAAACAGAAGTAGTTCAAGTATAAGTTACCCAAAAGAAAGCCTATTTTGCACCTCCCCATCACTACAACGTATAGAGATCAAGTAATATGCAACTTTTATTCCCTGAGTATCGAAACAGAAGCCAAGTCCCTAGGGAAATTATGTATAACCTGGGAACTGTCAGCCAGTGAACTGAGTCCGTTACTGAATGACTTGAGTGCATATGTTGCGATTTGACTTGAGATTTATTGTAGGAAAAAGAAAATGCCCCTCATTCCAGCATGTGTATGTGTGTCACCCGGTGGGGTAATGTTGATGGAAAATTATGCTTATACCCACCATCCTGCTTTTAGGAAAGACACCCGTGCAGACGGATAGCTGAAAATACAGAGGGGAGTGCGGCACTGCTGGTTCCATTTCAGCAGAAAACTGATTATTCAGCTATATCCCCACAGACCCGCATGCTCCTCGAAGTAAGATAATGAAAAAAAAACACCCAACCCATGTTTTTCAATTTCAAGCACTAAACACAGGTGCATTGTCACTGCTATTTAAACCCACAAAAGGAAAAAACACACCCAATTCCAACTCATATAAGATCATATGAGTCTGGCAGCTCAGTAATTCATGTGCAGAATCTGAACTGTTACAATTTACATTTCTCAGCAGCATCTCTGGAATATTAGTAACTATTGCATCAAGTCTAACAGCTGCCTGTAATGAAACCCAGAGATTCTGCTCAGCAGGGACAAAGATAATAAATGTATCAACTAAATGTATCAATTTCAGTTTATAGGGTCGGCGACCCCCCCTCCCAGAGCTGCGTTAGAAGGTGAAAAATTACACTTTACACTTTAATACTGAAAAAACAGTCACATACATAAAAAAATTGTGAACTATCGGAAACCAACTGAACATAGTGTTGGAAGGTGAACTTTAACATTCGGGGTGGCGACACTGATCAGTCACGTTGATAAAAAGAATGTGAATGGATAGTCAACTTGAATACTTTAGCACCAGTGGGAGTAAATGAAAGTCCAAGTTCACGATTGTAATGTTCATTTACTAAATCCCATTGGGGTTCTATAGGACAGCAGGACTGTCTGCTCCAATAGCTGAAGGTCATTGCCTAGACCAGATGACAATCCTACTGCCAAGCCATAATAGGATCAGGATCATATTCATTTGCTACAGGTATGAGATCCATTATCCAGAACCCTATTATTCAGAAAACTCAGAATTACAGAAAGGCTGTCTCCCATAGACTCCATTTTATCCAAGTAATCCACATTCTAAAGAAATTATTTCCTTTTTCTCTGAAATAATAAAACAGTATCTTGTACTTGATCCACTCTAAGAGATAATTAATCCTTATTGGAAGAAAAACCGACCTATTGGGTTTATTTAATGTTTACATGATTTTCTAGTAGACTTAAGGTATAAACATCCAAATTACAGAAAACCCATTATCCGGAAAACTCCAGAATTACGGAAAGGCTGTCTCCCATAGACTCCATTTTATCCAAGTAATCCACATTCTAAAGAAGTGATTTCCTTTTTCTCTGTAATAATAAAACAGTACATTTTACTTGATCCCAGCTAAGATATAATTAATCCTTTTTGGAAGAAAAAACAGCCTATTGGATTTATTTGATGTTTACATGATTTTCTAGTAGACTTATGGTATGAAGATCCAAATTACAGAAAGATCCTTTATCCAGAAAGCACCAAGTCCAGAGCATTCTGGATAACAGGTCCCATACCTGTACAATGAGCTGCATGCCAGTTGGTGGAATTGTGGTACGCATACATGTGTTTGAATTGCATAATATACAGGCAGATAATCATCCCTTATGTTGAAATGCACAAGCCTTACACACTGTATTTCAGTTGATGTTTTTAGCTGCAATTTGCTGCCTGCAAACCAATAACAGTGTTGTTTTTATGTTCTTAACCCAAGTGCAGAACTCCAAATCTAGCCAGAGAATATGCTTGTCTGATTGGCTGCCTGCCATCATTATAAACTCCATTATTCCCTGGCTTTGCCTACTTAACATTGTTCTTTCCAATCTGCGTTGTTTTTGTTCATAATTAGATGGTTCAGTGCCTTCTGCACTCAACAGAAAGAATAGAAAACTATTTGCAAAAGAACAACAAAACCATATTGCCACCAAGGGGCAGGTATGTATTACTGAAGAAAAGCAATGTACTATACCTTTTAAATGGTGATTAGTATTGTTCTGTGCAGGTAACTGGAAGTCAAAGGGACTGGAGACAGAAGAATAACCCTTCGTAGAGAGACCGGATATTGTTGGATAAACAGGTGTTTCTGCAGGTAACTGGGAAAAGCTGGATCTTTGAGGAGAAGGTGCAGGTACAGTTATTAGGGCTGTATAATATTCCAAGAAAATTTGGGACTGTGACTGGATCAATAAGTTGCAGGTTTCTCTAATAAAGAGACAGCTACATTCTGACATTTTTTTGCCCATAGGTTTTCTTGAGCTGCAAAGGGTGAAAGTCAATTTCAGGGTCCATTCAAGTCATCAGAAGTGGGCCAGGTCTAAAGGCTGAGTAGAAGTAAGGTGAGGGCAGGATGGCAAATATAACTGACAGGCAATCCAAAGGCAGGACCCGCATTGCAGACTAATGTTAAAGCACCAGTTAATCTGCCTGGTTAGCTCAAATAGTATTCAGGTGCTAGATTTCTGGTGCAGTCCATCTGGAAACTGGTAAAATCTGGACTGGACCATAGCACAAGGGTTTGTTCACCTTTATGTTAAATTTTAGTCTATTATAGAGTGCTCTATATTTATTCAGCCTCTTTCCAGCTTTCAAATGGGGGTTAATGGCTCCGGCAGCCAAAATAAACTGTTGTTCTGTGTGGCTACAATTTCATTTTAATCTACATAGTTACATACTTAAATTGGGTTGAAAAAAGACCAAGCCCATGTTCAGCCCCTACAAATGAAACCCAGTGTCCATAAATACTCACACCTACCTCTTCATACATTCACATAAACTATATACACCGATATCTATACTAATTGTAGATTTTAATATCACAATAGCCTTTGATATTATGTCTATCCAAGAAATCATTCCAAGCCCCTCTTAAAGGCATTTACCCGGCAGTGCATTCCACAACCTCACTGTCCTGACTGTGAAGAACCCCCTACGTTGCTTCAAATGAAATTAATTTTCTTCTAGTCTGAAGGGGTGGCCTCTGGTACAGTGATTGTCTATAATGTCCTCTAATGTACTTGTAAAGTGTAATCATGTCCCATGATCTAAATCAGACACGTATGCAGATGCCCCCCGCCCCGTTGTGTATCATGGGTGACTTTAACAACTGTTGTAACCCAATGTTAGATAGATTGTCCTCCCCCACAGTGACTACCTCTAAACTTGCAGATTGGGCCCAGGCGTACAATCTGACTGATGTGTGGCGCTGGAAATATCCGGAGTGTAGGGAGTTCTCCTGTTATTCTACTACGTATCAGTCATTATCTAGGATAGATCTGGCACTTGTTACCTCGGATCTCCTCCCCAAAATTAGAGAGATTAAATATTTGCCACGTGGAATCTCAGACCATGCCCCTTTGCGCCTTTCATTAGATCTCCTCTCCGACCCCGTACACAAACATTGGCGGCTAAGTCCGTACTGGCTGAAGGTCCCTAGCGTGGTCGAGGAGTCCACTGGTTCTATCACGCAATATTGGAGTATAAATCATGGCTCAGCGGCTCCTTCGACTACCTGGGAAGCTTTTAAGGCAGTATCAAGGGGTTCCCTGATGGCAGCAGTTGCCAGAGCTAGGAATACCTCTAAGGACACTGTACAACTCCTGGAATCACAGGTTACCCAATCTGAAACAGAGTACATTGACAATCCCACGCCACAGACACATGGGGAATTTGCAGCTGCTCTTAGGCGTCTGAATTTGCATAGAGCAGAACTAACCAAAAAACAACTCTTACATGCAGCCAGCAATACGTTTGCATATGGTGACAAAAATGGTAAACCTCTAGCTTTCCTAGCTAATCCTCCTAATGGTACCTCCGCTGTCCCCAGAATTCTCTCTTCCACAGGAGAGATGTTAACCTCCCCTTCTGAGATAGCCTTGGAATTCAGTAAATTCTACTCCTCTCTATACTGCGCATTACTCTAACACTGACCTTCATGATTATCTTAATGAGATTCCCATCCCCGAAAATTTCGTTTTAGCAATCAAGGTACATGGATTCCCCGATATCTCCATATGAGATTGCAGAATCCATATTATCTTTCCCCTCAGGCAAATCCCCAGGCCCAGATGGCTTTGTTATAGAATGGTACCATATACATATACGTGAGATAGTGCCTAAATTGCATGAAACCCTGATGTATGCCTTTGTGAATTTCTCCTTACCCAAAACATTCTCGGATGCAACGATTGTGGTCATCCCCAAACCAGGGAAAGACCCCACACTGTGTTCCTCTTATAGGCCAATCTCATTGCTCAACATGGAAATTAAAATTCTCGCTAAAATCTTAGCTAAGCGTCTAGTCAAGGTCGTGTCTACTGTAGTGGAACCAGATCAGACTGGTTTCATGCCTTCTAAATCTACTAGTTTCAACCTGAGAAGATTATTCCTTAATTTACAGCTAAAACATGAAAATCTGGGCTCCAGGCTAGTGGTTTCATTAGACATAGCTAAGGCATTTGACTCAGTGGAATGGCCATATCTATGGGAGGTAATGACTAGAATGGGGTTTGGTCCTTCTTTCGCGAAGTGGCTTAAGCTGATGTATAGCGAACCAAGGGCATCCATCAGGGTTAACGGCATTGCTTCATTACCATTTCACCTTACAAGAGGTACTCTCCAAGGGTGCCCCCTCTCCCCACTAATTTTCGCGTTGGCTATTGAACCCATGGCCATAGCAATTAGGAATTCCCCAAGAGTAAAGGGACTCATATACAAAACAATTGAGGAGAAGATCTCCTTATATGCGGACGATACGCTGCTATATTTGGCAGACCTGCATGATTCACTCACCACTGTTCTCGGAATTGTTAAGAGATTTGGTAGGTTCTCGGGCCTCCAAATTAATTGGGACAAGTCCAGAATTTTTCCCCTTGACGGACAACTCCCGACAGAGATGGACTCGGACTGTAGTCTTAAAGGACCAGTAACACTAAATTTTTTTTCCCCAAAATTCGTTAGTATAGAACAAAAAATAAACACCAAGGCAAATAAAACTTTTAAATTGCAAAGCCTTTATTAAGAGATAACTTACCAAAACTCCACTTCCTGTCCTCTTCTAAAACGGCGAAAGGGCCAACCATCCATGCAGCGGCGTTCAACTTCTCCTCCCTGGCTATTCTAGTGACAGTATGTGAAGAGGAGGCAGTGGTCCGCTCTGCAGCACTTCCCCTATTCCCAGCAGTCGGACTTTGACTCCAGCCTTTCCTCCTCCGACGAGGAAGAAGAAGAGGAGGAGGGCATCCTCTGCCTCTCCAGCGGCAAGTGCTGTCTGCAGAATGGTAGTAATAGTAGGCGGCAGGCGCACCGATCTGCTGAAGAATGTCCCCAGGACTACAGTGCACAAGCGCATGGACGAACCACTTGTTCTTCGTCGATGTGCCCATCTGAGTGTGCCTGAGGCTGGCAGTCCCAGCTGCTGCAGAAGAAGCCTGCAATTTTAGACTCCGGTTGCTGCAGAATCCATGGATGAGGTGGGAGCGCTGAACCACTTGCTACCCGTCGATGCGCTACGATTGCGGGTAGGACTACAGTGCACACAGCTGCATTCTTGGAAGTGGGAACTTGGACTAAGTTAGGGCTAAAGAGGTTGTCCCAAGTATACACTGATGGGAGTCTTCACACACTGGCTACGTTTCGCCAGATCCTCTCTCTGCCTGATTTATCCGAATTCAGATACAACCAAATCAGCCATCTTTGCTCAACACAATTTCCAACTCCTCCTCTGAAACTACTGTACACGGGGTTAGAAAAATTAGTATCTCAGCCCACTAAGACGAAACTCCTCTCCAATACCTACAAACACTTAATTTCCAATAGATAACTGTATAATATGGGGAGGGTGGCTTCACCCAGCTGTCCAAGATGTGGTGCTTCTGTTGCCAATTTTATGCATTTAATGTGGGATTGTCCAGTGATACTCAGATATTGGAGGGCAATTGTGAGCTTTATGGCTACTGAACTGGAACTTCCCCAAATACTTAGCCCTGCTACCTGTCTCCTGGACTCCGTGATACCCAGAGTAAATACTAGATGTCTGATGAGGCTGCTCCTCTTCTATGCAAAAAAAGTGGTTGCCCTGCACTGGATGGGCCCAATGCCACCGACATTGAGTAGATGGATTGGACTAATCAATTCGCAATTGGAACTGTACAAACTCACGTATTTAGCCCGAGGATGCCCAAAGAAATTTGAAAGTATATGGAAACCTTGGCTCGAGTCGCCAGCCACATCAACTAACCAATGAACATCAATTTACAGCCATAATTCCCCCCCTTCCCCCTTCTTTTCCTTTTCTATCTAGCTTCTCTTCCCTCTATCTTCTTTAAGTTGTAAAATTCAATAAAAATGAATCTTTCAAAAAAAAAAATCATGTCCCCTCGCAAGCGCCTTTTTTCCAGAGAAAACAACCCCAACCTTGACAGTCTACCCTCATAATTTAAGTCTTCCATCCCTCTAACCAATTTAGTTGCACTTAGTCTCTGCACTCTCTCCAGCTCATTTATATCCCTCTTAAGGACTGGAGTCCAAAACTGAACTGCATACTCCAGATGAGGCCTCACCAGGGACCTATAAAGAGGCATAATTATGTTTTCATCCTTTGAGTTAATGCCCTTTTTTAAGCAAGACAATTCTTATGATATACTTAATATTTGCCACAGAATGACACTGCCTGGAATTACAGAACTTGTTATCTACAAATATCCCCAGATCCTTCTCAATTAAGGAAACTCCCAACACACTGCCATTTAGTGTATAACTTGCATATATATTATTTTTGCATAACCTTGTATTTATCAACATTGAACCTCATTTTCCAGTTTGCTGCCCAGTTTTCCCATTTAGTCAAATCACTCTGCAAAGTGGCATAATCCTGCATGGAACCTATAGTTCTGAATAATTAGTATCATCAATAGATAGAAATGGAACTTTCAATGCCCACCTCCAAGTCATTAATAAGCAAGTTGAAAAGCGACGGACCAAGGACTCTGTGGTACTCCAATTCAATTTACCACCACTCTTTGTAATCTATCCTTCAGCCAGTTTTCTATCCAGGTACAAATACTATGTTCCAGGCCAACATTCCTTAATTTTACTGAACTTCTATGTTGTACTATATCAAATGTTTTAGCAAAGTCTAAGTAGATAACATCCACTGCCATCCCAGAGGTGAGGTCTCTGCTCACCTTCTCATAACAGTAGTCTAGCAAGATCTATTATACATAAAACCATGTTTGCACAAATGCATAGTATTATGATTTGCAATGAAGTCCAGTAACTTATCCCTTAATATTCCTTCAAAAATCTTCCCTAGCACTGACATCAGACTAACCAGTCTATAGTTTTGAGGCTGAGAACGGGATCCATTTTAGAATAGATGCACCATATTAGCCATTCTCATTATTCTCTCAGCACCATGCCAGACCTCAGTGAGTCTTGAAAACTGAAGTCTTGAAAAATTTGCGTGTATGATAGGAAAATTAGATGGTAAACTCTGGGGACTGATTCATTGACCTCTTTGAAGCAATACAATATATCAGAGCTATAGAATATAGTAGTAGCCAGGGTCGGACTGGAGGGCCCAGCGCCCGTCTGGGCTTCTGCCTCTGGGCCCCCTTCCAGTCGCCCAGGGCTGCTGCCTCAGGGCTCCGAGTCCGGCAACTCCCTCCCCCGTCGCATGGCAGGAAGCAAAGCAGTGTACGGATCTGTGCTGACGGGGCCCACTAGACCCGGGGGCCCACCAGGTTTTTTCCCGCTGGCCCAGTCCAACCCTGGAAGTAGCTTTGCTCATTTCTGCTCATTAGTACTAGGAAAAGTTAAAGGCTTTAGGCAGATTTACATTGGGAAGTCTCACACAAGCCAAAGGCTGGGTAATAATTATACTCTCTCTCCTTTGTCTTGTTTACCCTTCATGTCGTCAAAGGCTCCATAAATCATTATATTTTCCTAATTATTCTTTCCACTAAGGATTTTCTGGATTAGTTTAGCAGAAAATCATTAGAAGCCCTAACAAGACCATACTAGCTTTCCCCCACGGAAATGGCAGCCTGTTTGAGGAAAGGTAATAGTCACTTATGATAGCAAAGAATGTAACATGCTGCCAACTAGAACGACTTCCAATTAATTACATAAAACAGGAAAGTTCCATAAACAATCGTTTATGCAAAGTAAATAGGCATTGATGGGAAGGAGAAGGAAGCCACATGTGAAAGTAATGTCTGGCCCGCTAGATATTTTTGTGTTTCCAAGAAAAAATTACTGGAAATTTTTTAAAAAAATGGTCTATAGTGTTGCAGAGTTCTCTGTTTACATAACACTTCTGCTATGAAGAAAGGTGATAAATAAACCTATGCTGTGCTAATTCCTGCTGCACAGACTAAATAGCCACCAAGCCCCAGGAAAACCAGAAACCTGGTGAATGGAAGGATTGTAAGGTGGTGGCACATTGGCACAATAAATAGTCACTGGCAATGGCATCTAACGGCAGCCCCTCTTGCACTTGACAGAATCCAAAGATTGCCAGTCCAGGCCTGCCCAGGGGTTCCAAATCCAACACTGGACTTGGAGTCATAATTTGGCAGTCGAACAACAGGACTGGATTAAATTACTGGAATTAAAACATGTTAATACCATCCTTTTTTTCTGGCTAGCCCGGTTGCCAATTTGTTTGTAAGTTTAATTTCACACTTGTTGATGTCCCAGCAGTAATTAAATCCAGGGCATGAAAACACAGGGCACTTTGTGTGGGACTTGTACTTGTGCAAACTTCTAGCACAATTCCTTAACTAGAAGGCCAGAACCTTGCCCCGATGAAACCGTCAGACTTGTATGAGAATAATTCCCTGTCCCATAAACACACAGGGTTTTATACTACAGTTGAAACCTACAAAAGAAAAAGTTCCCATGGGTAACTGTGAGCCAGAGAGGGGGGGAGAGAGGATAACATGTCCCTTAACAAACTAAAAAGCCAACTAAAAAGCCCTAGTAGACCAGTGATGGGACTACCATGGGAACCACTACACTCTCAGGATGGGGATGTGGATGAACCAACTGGTACCCATGAGGAGGGCTTGTGCAGATTTCATACCCGAGTCTGTAGATGTTTACGTACATTACTAACGTAGACCTTTAATTATGAAAAACTAGAGACGTGCAAGTTTAAAGTTGGGCCTGGAGGGAAGCGGAATACAAAGAAGATAATTCAGGGGAAAACAGAGAAATAGGCATGGGTTTGGCTAGGGATGCAAAAGAATAATATAACTCCATATTGCTATTTATACTCATTTTTTCTGGCTTTCTCTTTCATTATATGTAGGACTATGCTGCCACCTTCTGGGGAATATAGAGCTCTGACCATGCAGATGATAACACTCAAAATAGTTTATATATATTATATATATATGAGCAAATAGAAAATACAACAGATTCCTAATTTACAAATGGCATATTTATACTTACTGCTTTAAGCAGAGACTCATAATAACCCTGTTTACATGTATGGGTGTCTGCCGGATATTCTCCAGGAAGGGTCAAAGTCATCAACCAAAAGCAACCTGTCTGCCTAGAATAAAGCTGGTCATACACCTAAAGATTCACTCCTTTTGATCTGATCCACACCTTGGGTGGGCAATATCGGCATTATCTGATCTGGTCAGCAGCTTTTATAGGCCCATGTATGGCCACCTTACATTGTGTGCAGTAAATTGAGGTTGGGATAATGCCTACTGTTATTATTTGGAGGTGCCTGGGGTATTTCTAGGGGCACAGAGCTCTACTGGGCCATGGACTGAAATCTTGTCCATTGTCCCAGGAATTACAGCCCTTGGCTTCTGCATATGTGCAGTTGGGAATGTCAGAATTTATAGAATAAAATCTACTGCACAAAGGTGAGACAGTAGAAACAATTACCTTAAACATGACTTCACCACGGCACCTTTTCAGCCACTACATGGTTTTAAGGACAAGTCTATGGGGGTTATTTATTAACATCAGATTTTGTGGGGTTTGTTTACTATAAAATCAGAATTCTTATTGGAAAAAAAACTTGAATTTTTTATAATTCATTATACACTGAGGACGGAAAAAGTCAGAATCCGAAAATCCGGCACCTCAGATCTGCATATAAGTCAATGGGAGAAGTCCCGAAGATATCTTGATCTGCACTGGCTTTTGTGCAATAATCCGAAGATTTTATGGTTTTCTGAAAAAAACTGAAAAAGTTTTCATGCTGAAAATATGAAAAAGTCTGTGTTTTCATGCTGAAAATTTCCAGCCCAGGAAATTTTCTGGAAAATGTATTGATAAATAAGGGAAAAAAAATCCATGTGGATTTGATCGGAGTAGTTTTCAGAAAATGATGAGATAAATTCAGACTTTGATAAATGGGCCTCTATGTGTTGCTTTTCACAAGCAACAAGTCCTGTGTCCTTTGTGTGCAGATTCCTTGCTCATCAGTGGATCCATGTAAATTTTTTATATCTAGAATATATGCATTGTGCCTCAAATATATAAAGAACACTTCAGAACTGAAAGGCCTCCACCTGCTGCAACCCTTATTGTAGAACTAGACGAGCGCTTTCCACGCGATTCTGCTGCATCTGTCGCAGCGTTGATCCGATGCAACATGACTGTCGGATTCAGACGCAGCGTGCATCGTCCGCATCAGTCAGTCGTGTCGCGTCGGATCAACATTGCGACACCATGCGACATTTCTATTTCTTAACTTATTTTCCATCGGTCCTGACCTGACGCCTGTGTTTTGCCGCAGCGTGTCGGATGCGGCAGAATCACGTGGAAAACGCTTATCTAGTTCTACCCTTAGGCTACTCTTCAGATACCCACAACCCTCCTTGCAGAAGAAGGAAACTTTTAAAATGATAAATAATAGGAGGGCGAAATTAATTTTTTAAACCTCAACACCTAATATAAATCTCTTTCTCTCTCTCTATGGAGAGTCAGTAGACATTTGATATCAGTATCTGCTGTAGTATTACTGTATAGTAGTATTAGTACCCCCACGTCTGTAGGAATCTACCTGCCACTGTATTCCTGGTACATATTTCAGTCCAATAATACACAAATAAGTGTGTCCAGGCTGAAATACATGCCTTGTGTGCAGCAAATATCAGATTCCATTATTTTTGGCTGGAAGTGGCAAAAAGGTGTAACCTTAAAGGGGTCGTTCACCTTTGAGTTAACTTTAAGTATGATGTAGAGAGTGATATTCTGAGACAATTTGCAATTGGTTTTCATTTTTTTTGTTATTTGTGGGTTTTGAGTTATGTCGCTTTTTGTTCAGCAGCTCAAAGGTTTTTAATTAGCAGCTCAAAGGTTTTTAATTTTAGCAATCTGGTTGCTATGGGCCAAATTACCCTAGGAACCATGTATTGATTTAAATAAGTGACTGCAATATGAATAAGAGAGGGACTGAATAGAAAGATTAGTAATAAAAAGTAGCAATAATACATTTGAAGCCTTACAGAGCATTTGTTTTTTAGATGGGTCAGTGACCCCCATTTGAAAGCTGGAAAGAGTCAGAAGAAAAAGGTAAATAATTAAAAAACAAAAATAATGAAGACCAATTGAAAAGTTGCTTATAATTGGCCATTCTTTAACAAACTAAAAGTTAACTGAAAGGTGAACCACCCCTTTAGGGCTCTTACAGACGAGCAGACTTTTACCAGACTTTTACCTGCGCTCCCCTGCGTTACGGTTTCATGCGTTCAGCCGCAGGGGAGCGCAGGAGTAGACGCACTGAATTCTTTTCAATGGGGCTGTACTCACACAGACGCATGTAAGTGCAGAACGACGCAGCATGTTGCATTTTACCTTCGTTCAACGCTTACATGCGTCTGTGTGGGTACAGCCCCATTGAAAAGAATTCAGTGTGTCTACTCCTGCGCTCCCCTGCGGCTGAACGCATGAAACTGGAAGGCAGGGAAGCGAAGGTAAAAATGTTTGTCTGTAAGAGCCCTTGACCTAAAAACGCAATGAAAGGTTATTAGGGGCAAGTTGAATTCTGCTATTGTCCACTAGATGGCAGTGATACATTGTGCACCATTAGCCTTAGCATGGATTAAAGGTCACTTTCTGTATAACCAACAATGTAGTTTTTCTTCAACAGCAGTGGAACATTAGAATGGCCAGTGTAGATGAATGAAGGCCAGGAAGAGTGGAATTTAAAAGCAAAAAAAAAAAAAAAAAACGTGGCTATCCCTAAAACAAAAGCAGAGTGACAATGTATTTCTATGGGCACAAGTGTGGGGTGGTGAACCCATATCTACAATTGCCCAGGTGCTCACTTTTCTCACTTCCAAGAAGGGTTACATTATCCAGTCCCATAGCTCCCTCTATGATCCAATTCCTGATATTTTTAAGATGAGCAAATAATATATATATATATTTTTTTTTTTTTGGAAGATTAGCTGCTGTCCACATGCTGCATGTAAAGCTTGGGAATGATTCGGAAACCTTTCAATTGGCTTCAGTGAGGGCTTGTGTACATTTGTACCCATGAGCCACGTTAAAAATTGCACATATTCTTTCAGCAAACAGGGAATGCCATTGGCACAGCTCATTTATAAACTAATTTATTTATTATTTATATTAGCCAAGTGCACTTCAGACCAGATCAGGGCAGAGACACAGGTGGAAAGTCGGGGAGAGTCGCCTGGCGACAAATCGCCTATTCTTCGGGCGACTAATCCACCCAAACTACCTTCCGGCCGGCTAGAATCTAAATTGCCGGCGGGATGGCACTCGAATTGCTTAGTTTTCTGAAGTCGCCCGGAGTTGCCTCGCAAAGGAAATTTAGGGCAATTTCAGAAAACAAAGCAATACGATTGCCATCCCACTGGCAGGAAGGCAGACTAATCTCCCCAAATCTGAGCGTGTCTCTGCCCTAAGGGATATGTTAATATCAACAGATCCAGTGAATAAATACGGTGTCTCAAGTTTGAGTAATGTACAGCCAGGATGCTATTGCTGTTGTAATTGTGCAAATCAGCTTGCTGAGAGCCATGGGAATTGCACAGGTAAAACAGCATAACTGAGGAGGTGATAGAGCTGGGAAATGATTGTGTCGTGAATCATATTGGATTGTGAGACTGGACACAGTTCAGCCAAAAAGGGTTAAATACTCACTTTTTCCTTTAAATGCTTTTTAAAGGGGATGATCACCGTTGATTTAACAATTAGTATGATGTTGAGGGTGAGACTGAGACAATTTGCAATTGGTTTTAATTTTTTATTACTTGGGGTTGTTGAGTTATTTAGCTTTATATTTAGAAGCTGTTTGCAATAAAAAGTAGCAATAACAATACATGTGTAGCCTTACAAAGCATTTGTTTGTTAGACAGGGTCAGTGACCTACATTTGAAAGAGTCAGAAGGCAAATAATTCAAAAACAAAAAATGAAGGCCGGTTGAAAAGTTGCTTAGAATAGGCCATTTTAGAACATACTAAAAGTTAACTTAAGGGTGAACCACCCCCTTTAGGCGTCAGATGAAGTATATGCTTTGATACGTTTTTAATGTGTTTTAAGGGCTCTTACACACGGCCATTTTTGCCTGCGCTCCCCTGCGTTGCACTTTCTTCCGTTCAGCCGCAGGGGAGCACAGGAGTACACGCAGTCAATTATTTTGAAGGGGGCTGTACTCACACATACGCAGGTATGCGCCGAAATGCAACATGCTGCGTCCCAACCTGTGTTTGATGCTAACATGCATCTGTGTGAGTACAGTCCCCTTCAAAACAATTGACTGCGTCTACTCCTTCGCTTCCCAGCGGCTGAATGGAAGAAATCTCAATGCAGGGGAGCGCAGGCAAAAATGGCCCGAGTGTAAGGGCTCTTACTGACAAGCGGTTGTAGCTGCGCTCCCCTGCGTTCCGTTTTTCAGTGTTCAGCCACAGGAATAGACGCATTTAGCTTTTTTCAATGGGGCTGTACTCATACAGGCGAGTGTAGGCGTTGAACTCAGGTTGAGACGCAACACTGCATTTTTCCTGCATTCGGCGCCTACACGTGCCTGTGTGAGTAGAGCCCCATTGAAAAAACCTAAATGCGTCTATTCCTGCACTCCCCTGTGGCTGAACGCTGTAAAACGGAACGCAGGGGAGCGCAGCTTCAACCACTCGTCAGTAAGAGCCCTTAAAGGAGAACGAAAGCCCGAGGGCGCAAAACCCCTCTCCCCCTCCCCTCCGTTGCCCCCCCTCCCTCCTCCCCCCTGGCCTACCCCTCCCCCTGGGCAAATGCCCCTAACTTGTTACTCACCCCTCTGCGCAGGTCCTGTCCATGGAGTTCGCAGTCGCCATCTTCTTCCACTCGCGTCTTCTTCCTGCTCTGATCGGCGTTTTCTGGCGCATGCGCAGTAGGAACAGTTACCGGTACGGCTCTACTGCGCATGCGCCGAATGTCACGAAGTTTTCCGATTTCACTTCGTGACATTCGGCGCATGCGCAGTAGAGCCGTACCGGTAACTGTTCCTACTGCGCATGCGCCAGAAAACGCCGATCAGAGCAGGAAGAAGACGCGAGTGGAAGAAGATGGCGACTGCGAACTCCATGGACAGGACCTGCGCAGAGGGGTGAGTAACAAGTTAGGGGCATTTGCCCAGGGGGAGGGGTAGGCCAGGGGGGAGGAGGGAGGGGGGGCAACGGAGGGGAGGGGTTTTGCGCCCTGGTTAAACATGGAGAGGCAAATGTTGTGCAATTAGTTGGGACCAACCCAATAGAAGAGGTTCCTTTGGAGTTTTTGAACTATAAAATGTTTGCTAGCACATTTGTGAGGTGCTTTTGTCCTGAGGATGACACCCTTCTGTGGTGTAAAAACATTGACCGATAAAGTAAGACTTTTTGATATAACAAGTCCAGAGTGAGTCAGTATATGGCTGTGTTTTACATACCATTATTTATTAATATGGACCCTGCAAGGTACATGTAGCTCTTTACCAGAAGTCTTATATTAAAAAGCAAAGGTTGCAGAATGAAAAAGAAAGTCAATTATTAGCTGCTGGGTGTTAAACTCTAGCAAGCCCAGTGTTGGACATACAGGAATTGCTGAATTGGAAAGTTAATAATGCTTATTAGAGAATAGCGCAGGAGAAGCCACCCGTGCAAATGTTTACTTTCTGCAAAAATCAAGAATTTGCCCTGCTCGTCAGAAAACTCAATGGGCAAGATAGAAATACAATAATGTTTGCTTGAATCACTTTAATGTGGGTTGGGAGGGAGCCAGTTACACAAACCCTAAACTGGTTGCTTATTCTTATGATGAAGAATGGAAAGCTAAAGGTGATGGGAATGGAAGCCAGGGTGCCTTAGAATGTTAGGTGCTGTCTTTATACTCTCAGGCATGAAAGTGTTAAATAGAAGCAGGCAGGAAGATGGATAAGATCCAATTAGCCTATTTTGTTTTAGTGCACGAGTTAAAGGATAAGTAAACGTTTAACATAAGCGAATGTAAAATTCATGAGTGCTACTCTAAGCACTTTTGTCATTTACATACATACTTTTGTTTCTTTTTATTCCAAGATATTAAGGGGTCCATGTGCTGTTAATATGAATGAATTCTGTTACAACAGCACCACCTGCTGGTTAGTTTCCAACACGTCTGACCACCAAGTAGTCAAGGAAGTTGTCAAGAGAAAGAAAGAGGCTGCTCTGATGTTCTTCTGCTTAGGGAAAAAAAAAAAATTAGAAAAAATTCTCAAATCTTTTCAAAGCAGAAGAACTTCAGAGCAGCCTCTTACTTCTCCTCACAACTTCTTTGACTACTTGGTAGTCAGAAAATGACCAGCAGTTTGTAACAGAATTCATTGATATTAACAGCACATGTACCCCTTAATATTTTGGAGTAAAAAGAAAAGAAATAATGAATGTAAATGACAAAAGTGCTTAGAATAGCACTCTCATCAATTTTACATTCACTTGTTTTAAAAGTTTACTTATCCTTTAATGCGATGTTACAGCATCAATATGTTCTTCTGATCGTATCCAGGGCAATGCTGGGGTAGAATCTACACACATGCTGCAAAAAGAAAACGACAGGACAGCAAGTTCTGAAAGTTTCAACATTTATTGGTATAACAAAGAGTTAATCACAGGAATTGCTCCAGCAGAGATACAAATATAAAGACATTCAGTTTGCATTGTTGTGCTAATTTATACTGCAGGTAGAAAAAAAGGCGAGGATCCGCAAACAACGAAGAAGAATTAAACCATGTCAATCACAGTGTGGAAAGAACTCTACTGAAGCAATCTATGGGAAAGAATTATAACAATTTAACACACAATTATCATCTGTCCCTGAGACTTAAAGGGAACACTATCATTCAAATAAGAGTTTCATTTATACCTGAGAAAGTGCAATGCCCAGATCGCTAGATAAGCTGTGAGATAAAGGCCTTTTTCTGATTGCCTTTCATGTAACCCGTGCCCTTCTTCATCCCCATGAAATTTGTCAGACACTACTATGATGTCACAAATAGCTTTTACATCATGAGATAAGGGGAGATAGGAAGCCATACCATTATATCTGAGCTCCATGGGAGGATGACGGAACACTTGTAATCGTTCTGCTAATATAAACAAGAATTGGTGCAACTGTAATTTATTATTATCTCATTGCTATCAAAACAAGGGACAGGCTCATGGAAAGATTTTCTATAAGGGCCACATGCCTAGGGCAGCCTTCAGGTCTCTATAAAAAAAATGAATAAAAAGATCCCCCCATCCAGTTTTGAACTGAGCCCTGAGTAGACCCCGACATTCAGCTTTAAAGGAATTATTCAGTGTAAAAATAATAACTGGGTAAATAGGCTGTGTAAAATAAAAAATGTTTCCAATATAGTTAGTTAGCCAAAAATGTAATGTATAAAGGCTGGAGTGATTTGATGTATAACACAATAGCCAGAACACTACTTCCTGCTGTTCAGCTCTCTTGGTTTACACTGACTGGTTACCCTGGTTACCAGGCAGTAACCAATCAAAGACTTGAGGGGGGGGCACGCATGTGTCATATCTGTTGCTTTTGAATCTGAGCTGAATGCAGAGGATCAATTGCAAACTCACTGAACCGTTACGTCCCATCCCCTTCAAGTAACTGACTAACTCAGAGTTAGAGCGCTGAAAAGCAGGAAGTAAGTGTTCTGGCTATTATGTTAGACATCCAGTCACTCCAGCCTTTATACATTACATTTTTGGCTAACTATATTAGAAACATTTTTTATTTTGCACAGCCTATCTATTTACCCAGTTTTTATTGTCACACTGAACTGTTCCTTTAATCTGGCCCGTGTGCACCAAGGAATCCATGTATATACAGTACAAGCAGAAAAACTTTATATACCTTTTGCAGTTATATTTCTTTTAAACATTACACATTCGTTTCAGTCACAAACAAAAACATTTCATTTTTATAATAAAGCTCCTGAACAACAAACAAACAACAACAAAACATTCAGTTACAAAGCTATAAGGTGTCGGGCTGCAGAGAAGTACAGAAAGTTGCTTTTGGGTGGGCATTTGGGTTGCAGGGGAAGAGTTGTGCCCAGATCAGTTTCATTAGTCAGTATAAATACATTTTTTTGGGACCTTTCTGATTCCCACTGGGAAAAAGATGAACAAAATACGCAAATCAGGTTGTCATTAATGGGATGGTCAAAATGGCTGGTCTGTAAGTCACAAATACTGACTTAAAGGACTTTTTCTAATAATATTTGCTGTAACATATTGCAAACAGTTGCACATTTTACTATTTCATACAAAAATAGGTTCAGCATCTACCTATACAGGTATGAGACCTGTTATCCAGAATTCACAGGACCTGGGGTATTCTGGATAGCAGATCTTCCTGTAATTTGGATCTTAATAGCTTAAAGGGATACTGTCATGGGAAAAAAAGTTTTTTTCAAAACACATCAGTTAATATTGCTGCTCCAGCAGAATTCTGCACGGAAACCCATTTCTCAAAAGAACAAACATATTTTTTACATTTAATTTTGAAATCTGACATGGGGCTAGACATATTGTGAGTTTCCCAGCTGCCCCAGTCATGTGACTTGTGCTCTGATAAAATTCAGTCACTCTTTACTGCTGTACTGCAAGTTGGGAGTGATATCATCCCTTCCCTTTCCCCCCAGCACCCTAACAGAACAATGGGAAGGTAACCAGATCGCAGCTCCCTAACACAAGATAACAGCTGCCTGGTAGATCTAAGATCAGCACTCAATAGTAAAATTCAGGTCCCACTGCGACACATTCAGTTACATTGAGGAGGAGAAACAGCAGCCTGCCAGAAAACAGTTCCATCCTAAAGTGCTGGCTCTTTCTGAAAGCACATGACCAGGCAAAATGACCTGAGATGGCTGCCTACACACCAATATTACAACTTGAAAAAAACACTTCCTGGTTCAGGAATGACATTTTATATTGTAGAGTAAATTTGCTGTGTAAACTGTGCAATTTAAAAAATAAACACTACATCATAAAAATCATGACAGAATCCCTTTAAGGCTACTAGAAAGTAAAGTAAACATTAAATAAACCCAATAGGCTGGTTTTGCTTCCAATAAGGATAATTAAATCTTAAGTTTTGATCAAATACAAGGTACTGTTTTATTATTACAGAGAAATAGGACATTTTTAAAAATGTGGATTATACGGATACAATGGAGGCTATGGGAGCCATTCTGTAATTCAGAGCTTTCTGTATAATTGGTTTCCGGGTAATAGATCCCATACCTGTATATATATATATATATATATATATATATATATATATATATATATATATATATATATATATATATATATATATATATATATATATATATATATATATATATATATATATATATATATATATATATATATATATATATATATATATATATATATATATATATGTGTATGTATGTATACACATATATTATTATATATTATTTGGATAAAATGGAGTCTATTGGAGACTCCATTTCTGTAATTTGGAGCTTTCTGGATAACAAATCCCATACCTGTACCAGATATGTCCCTTTGTAGTGCACACAGAACTGCAGATTTGTGTCATGTACAAAATGTACAGCATGTCAGTAATGCATTAAGATTTAAAGAGAAAGTTGCTTATTCTTAGTAAACATATCATCTAATTCAGTGCGAATAGAAATCTTGGTTTCTATGACAGTTTGCAGTTGGTTACTAATTTTATAGTGTTTTTTTTTAATGTATGGAATCATTTTAAATTCTTTATGTTTATGTTGTGCATCTGTGAGAATCGGATTTATGTCTGTGTTTATATTAATCTTTTTACCCTATAATTCCATTTTTGGTATTCTGAATTCTGTAGAAATTGCTAGTTTATTTAAATAGTTCTTTAACATTTAGAATATTTTATGCCCCTGTCCCACTCTCTCTCTTTCCCGTTCTAGATTTATTCAATACTCACACGAGGGGACCAATCAGAACGTCCTTTCTTGCTGTAGAAGTTATAGTAAGTGAGAGAAAAGGAGAACAATTACAGCAGGAGAGTAGAGAAACGTGCTGGGTATACTAAACCGTGATTTGGCATCTAATTTAGCTTGTAATATTTGAACTGTATATTTCACTTACACACTAACCTAGAATCACTGCCACACACACACACACACACACGCACAGTGATGGAATTATCAGTGGCACTAAAATAATTTTTTTTGGTTTTTTTTTTTTTTTTTTTTAAGGCTTTTATAAAAACAAATATATAAATGTTAATAAGCAGCAGCTGCCTCCAAAATAGTGCATAATAAATCAGTGACAGAAGTAAAATTCATAAAAGCAGCGAACTTACTGGGACTGTGTTTAGATTAGATCATTGCCAATGCAATGAGTTTGCGGACAGGAAACCTCCGTATTCGTACAAAGGCTGTAGACAAAGCCTTTGGTGTGAATACAGAATATGACCTGTATCTCAGGGGGCAGGGAATGCCTCAGTCTCAGGATGGGAATCGTGATAGAAGATAAATTATGAGTGTGAGTGGACTCAGTGCAGTAATAAGCACATAAGTGACAGTTAGTGGTTCTTCATTGTCAGATTGTCATCAGTGCCTTTGACTCCGTTTTGACATTTAAAATGTGTGAACAAAAACAACCTTTAAAATAGAATTTAGAATGTTTTCCTTACACGTGGTTAATGGAAATACAGTATTGCACTTCTATGCAGCTTTATCCCGTGTCCATGTTGCATTACAGTACACAAAGGCTTGCTCTCCATTCGGCTGATTCCACCCTGCAGAACAATGGACTATCTGGATATTAACCAGATTTCATTTTATTGTGGTATTATTGCTCCACTGTGTTTAGTACCAGGATGGGCAAATCCTGCCCCGAACCCTCAACAACCCATATGGAATTGGACGGGAGTATACAATGGAGTGTGATCCAAATAAGTCCATTGCATACTGTTCCCTTCTCCCAATAGAGACTCTTTACATTGACTTGTCTCAGTCCTTATTAGTGGCAGGCTGAAGCCCATTTCTGCACTTTTTAACATTACCTTTCTACATGGACTGAAACCACTGCCTTACAATGCCGTGTTTGACAAGACATTGGGTTTTCCATTCTTCTCTCTTTTAAGTCGTTTTCCTGCTTTGTAGCTAAACCTGGAAACAAATAGAATAAATATGAATTGATCAGAATGCAACTACAATATGTACTGAATATTCCCACTGAACATTCTACGTGGCACTTTGTACTATTATATTGCTTTGTTTTACCACTAGTTGCTCTGGTCAGTAACCAGAACAAACATTTCTGACACTATTAGGTTGCAGGTTTTCATTTCTGCATAAATGCCCACTCAACATTTGTCACCTTTAGGCCATAGAGTATGTACAGTGCCTTGCAAAAGTCTTCGCCGCCCCCTCCCCTTGGTATTTGTCATGTTTTGTTGCCTCACAACCTGGAATTAAAATGGATTGTTTGATGGTTTGCACCATTTCATATACAGAACATGCCAGTATTGTGAAGCAAACAACAAATAGGAAAAAATATCTTCTTCTGCATAACTGTTCACCCCCCCCCAAAGTCTGTACATTGTAGAGCCACCTTTAGCGGCAATTACAGCTGCAAGTCACTTGCCACTAAGATTTTTTGCCCATTCCTCAAGGCAAAACTGCTCCAGCTCATTCATGTTGGATGGTTTTCACTTGTGAACAGCAATCTTCAAGTCTGACCACAGATTTTCAATGGGATTGAGGTCTGGACTTTCCAGCACACTTAAATGTTTCCCCTTAAACCACTCGAGTGTTGCTTTAGCAGTGTGCTTACGGTCATTGTCCTGCTGGAAGGTGAACCTCCTTTTCTTGGTGGCCGAAAAGTTAAATTTTAGTCTCATCTTACCAGAGCACCTTCCTCCATACATTCGAGGAGTCGCCCACATGCCTTTTGGCAAACTCAAAATGTGCCTTCTTATTCTTAACTTTAAGTAATGTTTTTTTCTGGCCATTCTTCCATAAAGCCCAGCTCGATGGAGTGTACATCTTATTGTGGTCCTATGGACAGATACTACAGTATCTGCTGTGGAACTCTGCAACTCCTTCAGGGTTACCTTTGGTTATGTGCTGCCTCTCAGATCAGTGCCCTCCTTGCCCGGGCTGTGAGTTTTAGTGGGTCGGCCATCTCATGGCAGGTTTGTGGTGGTAACATGTCAGAAAAGGTGTGTTTATACTATCAGATCACGTGACACTTAGAATGCACACAGTGGACTTCATTTAACTAATTATGTGACTTTTGAAGGTAATTGGTTGCACCAGGAGTTTTTAGGGGCTTCATGGCAAAGGGGGTGAATACATATGCTCATGCCAATTTTCTGTTTATTTATTTATTTATTTATTTTATATATATTTTTCTCACTTCACCAACTATTTTGTGCAGACCCAGCAAATACAATAAGATTAAGAAACATTTAAATTAAAGGTTGGAATGTAACAAAATAGGTAAAAAGCCAAGGGGGTGAACACTTTTGTGAGGCAGTGTATTTTTCTGTGATTTCCAGAATACAAACAATGAAAGGTTAACATACCCTTTAACTTTGAGCATTTCCTCAATGGTATCTGGTAAAGGCATGCCGTGGCTTTCTGGGAGACATAAAGTAAACATCCCTATAAGCACTGTAAGACTTCCCATTAGGATGAAAGGCAGATATCGGTCATAGGCACCTGGAAAAAGAAAAATGAGTAACCAAAATGGTTTAGCAAAATAACACATACGTTATTTAAGTCAACTTTTAGTATGTTATAGAATGGCCAATTCTAAGCAATTGGTCTTCCTTATTTTTTAGTTTTTTTTTAACGGATTCATTCCAGCTTTCAAATGGTGATCACTGACTCCACCTAAAAAGAAATGCTCTGTAAGGCTAATTATTATTATTATGGCTACTAATTATTGTTGTTTTTATTCCTCATCTTTTTATTCAGGCCTCCGCTATTCATATTCCAGTCCCTTCAAAATCATTCAAATCAATAAAGCCCGCACTGCACTTTCTTTAAAGGAGAAGGAAAGGCTGGAGACACTTGGGGGTGCCAAACGTTAGGCACCCCCAAGTGATTGTAGCGACTTACCAAAAACCCAGGGCCGGTGCTCCTATCAGGAGAAATCTGCACCGGCCCCGGGTTATAGGAGCGAGCACCACGGAGATATCTACTTCCGTCTTCGCGCAGCTGCACATGCGCATTAGAACTAAAAGCCGAACTTTAACTTTAAAGTCGGCTTTTTCGTTCAAATGCGCATGCTTCAGTCCGGGGAAATGCGCAGCTGCGCGAAGACGGAAGTAGATATCTCCGTGGTGCTCGCTCCTATAACCCGGGGCCGGTGCAGATTTCTCCTGATAGGAGCACCGGCCCTGGGTTTTTGGTAAGTCGCTACAATCACTTGGGGGTGCCTAACGTTTGGCACCCCCAAGTGTCTCCAGCCTTTCCTTCTCCTTTAAACGGCCCCCACAAGTGCCATGCTGCCTGCAACAGGAGGGATCTTCTAGTCTAGTGCATGGCATCAGCCTGGGTGCAGACACACAAAGTGGATTTTGTCGGGATGAAAAAAAAAAAAAAAAAAGCCATTCTCTAGAGTTTCTGCACTAAAATTCACTACGTCTGCACCCAGGCCAAAGGCATGATCGCAGGCTGTTATTTGGCTTGTGTTTATCTACAGGCCGAGAAACCGCCTCATCTGACAGTAGACTAAAGAGGCAATATGCACCTATGTTCAAACATATATCAAACACACACAAAAATTGTTTTTTTTCAATATGATAAACTAATATGCATTATTACATTTCAAAATGCAATTTCTAACTACTTTTGCATAAACGGTACAGTTAGGGCGATATGCAATATACTAAATTAACGAAGGCAGCTATATGCTATATATGGAATCTCACCACCAACGGACATGCCATCATCTAATAGTTAGCTGTCTTAAAGGAACAGTTCAGTGGGTAAAATAGATAGGCTGTGCAAAATAAAAAAATGTTTCTAATATAGTTAGTTAGCCAAAAATGTAATGTATAAAGGCTTGAGTGACTGGATAACATAATAATATAATAATAACATAATAGCCAGAACACTACTTTCTGCTTTGCAGCTCTCTTGCTCTTCACTAATTGGTTACCAGGCAGTAACTAATCAGTGACTTGAGGGGGGTACAACTGTTGCTTTTGAATATGAGCTTAATTCTGAGGATCAATTGCAAACTCACTGAACAGTTATGTCCCATTTGACCCCCACTTTAAGTCGTTGACTAACTCAGAGTTAGAGAGCTAAAAACAGGGAGTTGAATTTTGTTCTGTTATGTTAGACATCCAGTCACTCCAGCCTTTATACATTACATTTTTGGCTAACTAACTATATTAGAAATTTTTTATTTTGCACATGCTATGTATTTAGTCCGTTTTTATTTTTATACTGAACTGTTCCTTGATGCTTAGGCTTTTTACAAACAGCCATGTTTATACCAGTTTAAGCTATGGCTAGATTTGTATGCATTTCACTGCATGGCAATGTAAGAGTTATTTAATCTCAGTCTGCTATACGGGTCTCCAAAGTAGGAGGGGACATGAATGCAGAAAAAAAAAATAATATACTAAACATACGCAACAGCCATGTGTATGAATCCTTAAGTTATTAATACAGGGCTTTAACAGTTATATATTTTGCTTACCAAGGTAAACAAAGTAAGGGGACAGGATGCTCCCCATTCTGGATGCCATTGAACTGGCTCCCACACCCATATTTCGTACAACAGTGGGGTACAGTTCGGCAGTGTACACATAAACCATGGAGAAAGCTGAAGTGATACCAAACTTCCCCAGCATGACTAGAACGATGGATAGAACCCCAAGCTCTGCAAAGAAAAAGAACATTATTACAGGTTCCCTGCCAACAAATATTTTCAAAAGCAAAGGAATAATAAATGAATCTGAATATATTAAATATGAGTTAAAATTATATTATAAATAATTATTATGATTATTGATTAATGATAAATTATATTATAATGCTGTTATAAAGGATATTAAAACAGAGTTCAAATGTTATTTACAGAATAAACCTCTCCAATATACATTATAGGATGTAGGAAGTGTAAAAGTGTTGCTGTGGGAATAGATGCACCATAAGGTGAAAAAATACACATAAGGGTTATGTAATAAAAGACACTAAGTTTGCCCAGGAGCAGTAATCCATAGCAACCAGTCAGCCGGAAAATAATTTACCAGTCACCTGTTTAAAAGATAACATCTTATTGTTGCTATGAGTTACTGCCCCTGGGTAAACGTTGTGCCTTTTATTACATATGGGGGATAATGTCTGTAACTGGGGTCTTAAAGAGTAATAGCATAAGATGCACGCGTTCAAAATTGAAAATTTTAAACATACATCTCTGCATCTGCAGAGGTGTAATCTTTACAGGTCATAAATGTTCCCTCTGACTAGTAGATTGTCTTTTCTTTTATTGAGCTAGCATATAAAATTCATTCAAATAAAATTAAAAAATAAAAAATGAAGGAAGACCTTGAGGCACTAGCTGTATAAACAGTAAAACCGCTCCTCCCAAAACCAACGTGCTTGCTGTGGAGTATCGTCGAGGGAAACTTCGTAGGAGCAACCACGCAATTACATATGCAGGAACTTCAATGATGGCTGACAGGAAGCAGTTGACATAAGGATCACCATGTAAATTGGGAGTGTTTAGAGACAAACCAAAATATCCCACTGAAATGATCATCCTGCAAAAAGAAAAAAAAAATGCATCATGTGTAATGCTGGCAATTTGGCCAAAGCTTCGCTCACCTTATCTAAAGGCTACAAATATTCCTTTTTTTCACGATTGACACGCTTCTGGATACAGGCAATACCATATACTGCACACCATACAAAGACCTTTCAAATCTGCCTGAATTCCAAAAAGCACTAACTTTAGGTATTCAAGTGTTTATATTTTAACGAGAGGAAGTAGTATTGAAAAAAAAATTATTTGCATTTTTCCTTGGGCACATGAGAAAGCCCACAGTTATCCCCAGTGCTGTGATTCTTAAATCGGATCCATTGCGAAAATGAAAATTTAATAAGAAATAAGAAACTTTTTATATATATTTTGTACCATTTATGAAATCAAGTTACTATTTCCTCTCCACCTCTGAGCAACCTGTCTCTTCATTCTGTCTTCATGCAGTAAGTGGAGTCAGTTTTTAAATGACAATTAGGTCTAATATATCCTTTGGGGGAGGGGGGGTTGCACCCTTTACCTAGGTACACACTCTTTAAAAATAACCAGCTCTGATGCCAGAGTCAGTGTTATTTTGTTACCTTCTGTTTGTGCTGGAGTTGGTTATTTGAGTTATTCTTCTAAGAAAGGGAGCCCCCCTAAAAAATGTATTAGACTTACCGGTCAATCAAAATCTGACCCAGACCTCAGCATGAAGAAAGCATGAATAGTGACAGGTTGTGGAGAGTGAGATACTGAAGAGAAACTTGATTATTTCTTACACAGTACAGAATTTTTAATTGATTGTATTTAGAAAGGGTCTTAATTCAGTGAGATGATGCTTATATTACATTTTCACAATAGTTCCCCTTTAAGCTGGCCCTACATGTCAAGATCCGCTTGTTTGGTTATCTTGCTCCGACATGACCACCTTGAGGTAGGCTATATTGAGCCGATCCAATTGCCTGGCCTGGGGCAAAACTACCGCATCGCAGCACTGTGAATGCAGGCTATTGGGTGCAAGGACCACATCAATGAGCCAGATATCAGTCGGCAGGCCCATCAAAGGCCAATAAAGGGACAACTTGGTCGGCCTGCAGGTTTTATTGGCCCCTTTAACTCAATCTCACTACTACTCTGCAGCCTAATGATCTATTTACACAAGAAAGTGGTGAGGATAAGACAACTAACAAAAGCATATGATTATAGTATACTTTTACCTATTAATTATTAACCAAATTATTATGCCTATAACGTTCCAAAGGGTAATGTCAAACAGAGTTTTCAACACACCGTCTCTAAGGGAAATATTGATCTGTCGTGGGCAGCAAGTATATTGCCCTAAGATTAGAAAGAGACAAAAAATAATACAGGTGTGGGACCTGTTATCCAGAATGCTCTGGACCTGGATGTTCTTGGATAACAGATCTTCATACCTTACGTCTACTTGAAAATCATGTGAACGTGAAATAAACCCAATAGGCTGGTTTTGACTCTAATAAGGATTAATTATATGTTAGCTTGGATTAAGTACAATGTACTGTTTTATTATTACAGAGAATAAGGAAATCATTTTTAAAAATTTGGATTATTTGGATAAAATGGAGTCTATGGGAGACAGCCTTCCTGCAATTCGGCGCTTTCTGTATAACGGGTTTTCTGGATAATGGATTATGAAATAAGGCAACTGAACAGTCACTACTCATGTATAGTTTTGAAAAATAGTATGGGACTGATTTGAGAACGATTACTCTCTTTTTGATGATGCCAATATGTAATGCTTGAAAAAGGGTATAAGTAGGGATGGGCGAATTTTTTCGCCTCGATTCGCCGAAAAAATGACACCCATAGACTTGTATGGAGACGTGCGTCAAAAAAAAGACGCGCGACAAATTTTATTTAACGCCCATAGACTTTAATGGGCGTCTGCGACATTTCGCCAGCGGCGAATTTTTGGCGAAACGAAATGGGTCAAATTCGCCCATCCCATAAGTGTTCATTCAGTGCTGCTGTAGAGCTTTTTCTTTTTTAGACCTTCAGAAGAACTGAATGTGTTTAAGTATTTAAAGGCATTAAATGGACATATTGATCTTTCATAAATGCACCTATTTGTTAAAAATATTGCTGACAGGAAGGAAAAAAATGTAAATCTAAAGAAAAGACCAAACGTCTATGATATCTGACCACTGCACACCTGCCCTAATGTCTGTGAACCGGAGGATCACCATTCTTTACGTACCAAAGCAAAATGGATAGAAATGTTATTATGCGAATATTCCTTGTTTTCAGGAGGTCGAGAAATGTATGAGATTTGTGTAGCAGCTCCTTTTGCTCTTGAAGCTGTAAAGCAAAAGATGAAAGTTAAGAAGTTAAGGGTAGCTCTGGATTTTATAGTATATACACAAACTATCATGAGATTGTGGATCTACTGGCTTTAATATACCAAACATTTATAAATTGAATTATGTGTGAACTAAAAATTCTGTCTATACCTTGATTTAAAAAAAAATAAATAATAAAAATAATAATAATATATAAATAATAATAATAATAAATATATATATATTATATATATGGAAAGAAGATCAGCACTCACTGTAGTTTTGGTGAATTCGTGTTGATTTGTCAAAAATCACATCTTATCAAATTGACAAATAAATCAACACAAATTCACCAAAACTACAGTGAGTGCTGATCTTCTTTCCATATATATGAACTACATTTGGATCGAGCACCACTGGCTTTACCTTTTGGTATATATATATATATATATATATATATATATATATTTTTTTTTTTTTTTTTTTTAATTTATTTATTTCTTTTTTGGGGGGGGGGTTCTGTTGAAAATCAAACCAAACCCTGCATTTCTGATTTTTAGCTTTGCTTAAAGCACCCTCAATAAAGGGATGGTTCACCTTTCACTTAACTTTTACAATGTCCGATTCCTAGCATCTTTGCAATTTGTCTTAATTTTTTTTTAATACATTTTTTTAACTATTTTCCTTCCTCTTCTACATCTTTCCAGCTTTTAAATGGGAGTCACTGATCCTGGTAGCCAATGAACTATTGATTTGTGCACTTACAATGTTACTACTATTGTAACATTTTATTTCTTTATCTTTTTCCAAGTCCCCCTCCTGTTCATATTCCAGTCTCTGATTCAAAACCCTGCTTGGTTGCTAAGGTAAACAAGATCCTAGCAACCAGATAGCTGCTTAAATATCAAACTGGGGAACTGCTGAAAAAAAAGCTACATCATTGAAATCCACAAAAAAATAAAAATGAAAAACAAGGGCAAAATGTCTCGGAATATCGATGTCTAAGTCATACTAGCCATTCTATAACAGACTGAAATTTAATATAAAGTTAGTTGAACCACGCCTTTTGAGGAAAAGACTTCCTCCTATGTATTGATATTATATATAATATATGGGTTTCCGGATAACAAAAACTCTTGCCACGGAGTCACGGAATTAATTTTCATTTGAAAAAAGGCAAAGTGGAAATAAAAATACATATACCGGTACCTCAGGAAATATCATCAAGTAAAGAGTTTTTCCTAAGAAGAATTACAACAGAACAGTGTGGGGAGCAGAACACAAGATGGTCTGTTACCTCTGTAAAATTAAATATTATATCTGGCGGAGAAATGCCATTTTTCTTTGCTGCTTTCCGTATTATGTCTTCTGCTTCCTGAAATCGCCCCTGAGATATGAGCCATCTGGGAGATTCTGGGATAATCCTGCAATCACATAGGATTAACAAAGATGAAAATGTAACAGGTGCTTTCATGGACAAATACATATCCATTGGACAGAGGTAAAATATTTCTAAGCCACATGAAGTATAATATTAAGATGTTGGTGAAAGGGACAGCCCAAAGATTATGCAAAAGCACTGATGAGTTTATGCAAGTGGGGTGGGAAATGCACACAGAATAGCAAGAGCTAGGACAGACTATGAGAATCTTGCATCTCTGAAGTACAAAAGGTGTGCCTATTAGTGATTTTGAGAAACACATTGAACTCAATGGGCGTTTTTAAACAAAACAAGTTATTTTAGGCTAATTTATCTCTAACTATTATAGGCCACTTTCTTGCTTTATCAGTTTGAATGATTTTTAGTGCAGGATTTGCACCAGGTCTAACTAAGACTAATACCAGGCGGGGGGTTGATAAAGGACTCGGGTGCAGGCACATTCGACTGATTTCTGTGCAAACATTTCTCACATAATATCAAAGGCTATTATGATACTAAACTCTATAGTTAGTATAGATATGGGTATATATAATTTATGTGAGAATGCTGTATGGAGCGTACAACCAAAAGGGTAAATTTTGGAGCGTGTACAACCAAAAGGGTAAATTTTTAAACCTGGGTGCCAGTCCAAAAAAAGACAAATATTCCACAATATGACAGCACTCCAAGGATATTTAAACAAGAAAAAAGGGGTTAATGGAAAAATACAGTTTTATTAAATACCACGTTTCAGTTCCACATAGGAACCTTCGTCAGGGAAGGCATCTTCCGGTTATGGCACACACAAAGAGAATTTCAGCGTGCAATACAGCTAAAAAAAAATATTTTTTCGTGCTGAAGTCTGCACCGTTAGCACAAACAGGTTACAGTGCATAAGACAGGCTATTGGTCTTTTTTTATTAATACTTTTCAAGCACTCATGGGACACTTTCAGAAGCTCAAACAAAAGGGAAGGTTTATACCAAAGCATTAAAGGGGTTGTTCACCTTTAAATTGACTTTTAGGATGATGTAGAGTAGAGGCCTGCACGGGTCCATTATTTGGACCCGTACCCAACCTGTACCCGCAACCCGGACCCACAACCAGGATTCTTACCCGCTTGGACCCGCAAGTACCTTATCCGCAACCCGGACCCGCGACCCACTGACCATCAGAACCGCCGACCCAGGTCTATACCCGCACCTGGAACTTCTATCCGCAACCCGCAGGTTTTTGTACCCGACAGGCTGCAGGACAATATAGAAAGTGATATTCTGAGACAATCTGCAATTGGTTTTCATTTTTTTATCATTTGTGGTTATTTAGCTTTTTATTCAGCAGCTCTTTAATTTGCAATTCCAGCAATCTGGTTGCTAGGTTCCAAATTACCCTAGCAACCATGCATTGATTTGAATAAGAGACTGGAATATGAATAGGAGAGAGCCTGAATAGAAAATGATCAGAAGGCAAAAATCAGAGGCAAAAATTCAAAATTATAAAAAATAAATAATGAGGACCGATTGAATATTAGCCTTTCTATAACATACTAAAAGTTAACTTAAAGGTGAACCACAACTTTAAGACTGGTGGTTGCCTCAGACAGGAGATGGCACACGGTAAGTACAGGGCCTGGCTGCGCCTTCAGACAACACGCTCTGTTCCTTCAGCTAGATTTTCAATACAGCGTGAGGAGCAGACAACAGTTTACGCTGGCACTTGCACCCCCAGGGTAATGAAACTGCTAAGATGTACCTAAAAAACCATAATCAGCCAGAACAAGGCAGAAAAGGGCACATATTATTCACATAGAAAAGACTCACAAGCTTCAGCCACTGAGTTTAGAAGAATGGCAGCAGATAAAAGCATTGATGACTTATGTTTCAAACATCATACTCACCACCAAAGAGGAATGCAAAACAGCCCTGGAATGGTAAGCGCCAAAAGCAGCATCCGCCAGTCCCTTATGAAGTAAGCAAATAGAGGCAGCAGCATGTAGCCAATTGCATAGAAAATGCACACTCCTAGTGTAGAGAATATAATGCGGACAGACTTGCCAAGAATTTCTGCACCTGTGTGAAAAAGTGGTTTACATAATATTAAGATGCTTTGTTAGGTTGGTTTTAATGGATTATACAGATTATAGAAACCGGTAGAGGATATCACTGTGACTAACATCTCTTAAAGGAAAACTTTACCCCCAAAATGAATATTTAATATTTATGATTTAAAACGGCAATTCTATTAATGATTAAGCAATGGCACATACTACTAAAAAAGTATATTATTATGAAAATGGTTTATTTACATGAAGCAGGGCTTTACATGTGAGCTGGTTTATGCAATATCTTTTTATAGAGACCTACATTGTTCTGGGGGTATAGTTTTCCTTTAATCCACAACCTTTCCAATATTTGAAATTGTACAATAAATAAACAGATCACCTTACGCTAGCGTGAATGGAATTATGCATTCCATTTGTCTGCCAACTCTGCCTGGGGACTTCTCTTGGATTCATGGCTTTGATGGAATGCAGCAGCTTCATCCCTCACCATACAGCTTTCTGTTTGGCTAATGGCAGCAGATAAACAAGCATCTGTCATCGACAATAATGGAAATTCACCTGACACTGCTGGTAAAGGAATTATTTTGTCCAAAAAAATAAAAAAACAAAACATGGAGTGGCAATGGCAAATGCTTGTGTGATACAATCCATACTGCTGTTGAGAGCCAAAATGTAATTTGACCTCCGTAGCTTCTGGAAAACAACTAAAATTAAATTCTAATATCTGCTATATAAAGGCTGGCCCTATGTACAATTCTTACTGGTGCAGGTTAACAGTGTTTTATATTTACATGCATACAAAACACTTAAAGGAGAACTAAACCTTAAAACTGAATGTGGCTAAAAATGCCATTTTATATACCGAACTTATTTCACCATCGTATAGTTTTAGCTTCTCAATAGCAGCAATGTTCCAGGCCTTCAAACTTGTCACAGGGGGTCACCATCTTGAAAAGTGTCTGTGACACTCACATGCTCAGTGGGCTCTGAGCAGCTGTTGAGAAGCTAAACTTAAGGGTTGTCGCAAATTATTAAGCAGAAAATTAGCATGGCCTGTAATATAAGATGATGCTACAAGGCTGATTATTAAGTTGCACTGGTTTCTGTGTTGCCATGTAGTAATTATCTGTATTAATTTTTAACCAACCTTATATTGTGACATTTCTAGTCTATGTGTACTGTATATTGTGAGTGGGTCCCTAAGCTCAGTAAGTAGCAGCAGCACAGAGCATGTGCAGTCAATCAGCAGAAAAGAAGAAGGGGAGTTACTGTGGTAACTATCTTCAGAGACACAGATCTTCCTTGCTAAAGGGCTGTGGTTCCCTTGGGCTGGTGCAGAAGCCTAAAACAATGTACAGCCTTTCTAGCCTACTTCTTTAGTTAGACTTCAGTTCTCTTTTAAGAGTTCATTTACGAATTCCAAGGTGGTGTGCCATGTGCAAAATACCGAACAATGCACTATACTGCTTTACTTTATTGCTGCAGGTCACTGCACTCTGTTTCGGAGCACAAAAAATGTCAGCCGCCCATATGGATACATTGCTACTAGGCTTGCCACCTTTTCTGGAAAAAAATACCGTCCTTCCTATATATTTATCTTTTTTCCCTATTAATAACATTGGGATTAGGGTTGCCACCCGGCCGGTATTTTACCGGCCTAGCCGGTAAAATATTAGCAAATTTGTAGGCCGCGCACCTCCTGGGACACCAACACGAACCGCTCGTCTCCAAATGTTTAAAAAGTAAACTCTTTATTTTTAAGACATACAGTCAATCAAACAACAATAGCGTCTGAGGTCTGACGCGTTTCGTGATAACACACTTCCTCAGAGAGTCTCTGTACTGTTAATATGAATGAATGTTGTTCCTACAGTGCCACCTGTTGGTCATTTTCTCGACCATTCTAACCTCCAAGAGGTCAAGGATGTTGTCAGGAGAAAGAAAGCAGCTGCTCTGATGTTAGTCTGCTTAGGAAAAAAATCAGAGCAGTCTCTTTCTTTCTCCTGACAACTTCCTTGGGGTCAGACTGGTAGGAAACTGACCAGCAGGTGGCGCTGTTGGAACAACATTCATTCATATTAACAGTACTTAATATCTTGGAATGAAAAAAGAATAAATAATGAATGTAAATAACAAAAGTGCTTAGAATAGCACTCTCATCAATTGTATCTTCATTTGTTTTAAAGGTTTGCTTATCCTTTAAATGAGAGAAAAATGTATAAGTACAAATAATTTTAAGCACTCGAGTATTGCCCTTCTTGATGTCGCCCCAAACTGCCATAATGATTTTTTTGAAAAGAAAAAAAAAAAAAAAAAAACAGGCCAAATTTGAGTAGCTAGAAGGTATTGCAACGATTTCTTGCAAGGCCCGCACCATACTGAATTGCACAGTTGTCACCCTATTCCTGCCTACGCATGCTCCACTCCCTGCTGACCTGTGCTGTTCCCAGTGAAAGAAGAAACAGATTGCATGCGCATACAGAGTTTTGCCCGGGGCAAGCAGGGAGAGAAAAGGATCGGAAGCCTGGTGACATACACCAGCACTTATCACTAGGGGAAAGAAAAAACAACCATTCTGAAGACAGAGCACACAGAGCAGCACTGATGTAAGTTATACAAGGCAATTTTAATGCAGAGGCAGAGATATATATATATATATATATATATATATATATATATATATATATATATATATATATATATATATATATATATATATATATATATATATATATTTTTTTTTTATTTATTTATTTATTTTTTTAAGGCATCTGTGTTAAAACACACTATACTGTAGGCGAGGCTTAATAACTCCATTATCTTAAAATCATTATCATTTGTCATGAGTGAATACCTCACCCTAACTTTTGTTACTGCTATAAACCAGTCACTCTTGCTGGCAGTTACTAGGTTTAGAGTGTGTGTTAGCTATTTAAGAACGTATTTCACAGTGGGTTTGCAATCTCAAATGCCCGATGGGCAAACAACAAAAGTGAAAATAAAATACCTTCAATAAACAATTTCTTAAAAACTATAAGAAAAAAAAATTAAATTGTAGCTATTTGTGAAACAGACTGATAACATACAACAGAGTTCTGGTAAAGTGTTAAATGTATATAGCCTTTTTAAAGCCACAAAAACGGTTTACTATTTTGGTGGCGGTTTCAAACTGTTATTAGAATCAGCCATAACTAGAAATGGCACTGTGAAATGGTATTGATATATTAAAACACATCTGGCCATCTTTAACCTTCTGCAGCCAGAGGCCCTGTACAGAACTATTACAATGGAAAGCATTAGTGCCTATAAACATATAAAATGTTTAGAGATGCTTTGTTAAAGGGGAACTTTCACAAAAATTAAAATTGAATATAAGCTTCATTATACTGAAATAAGACACTTTCTATGCAATCAATTAAAAATTCTTATTCATGGAGATGTATTAGAGTTCACTCAAATAACCGATTCCAGCACAAACAAAATCTAACATAACTAACTGCCTTTTGTACAAATCCTGCATGTAGAGAAACATGATGTCTGTGATTTTAAGAGTGAGCTCTAATATATCTGCTAGGTAAAAGGAGTCCTCCTATAAGTTATATTGGACCTAAATGGCAATTAATAGCTGAAATCCAACTCCTGCATGAGAGAAACAGATGCTGAGAGAGGAATAGTGAAGATAAATGTCATTATTACAGTAGCACATCACTGATGTGACAGGCTACAAGAGACCAGTGGCACCAACTATACTTAGTGCTGTAGACAGAAATGCTAACAGTGTCTGTTTACTCATCATACAACATTTTCCTTTAGGGTAGGGGCACACGGCGCGATTTCGCCGCGATTTGCTGCGCAGCGCAAGTTAAGCTGCGTTTTTTAA
>CM076676.1:39695599-39789908 GCA_038501925.1 Xenopus petersii | reverse complement strand
TCTGCTTTATACAGCGTATAACGCGCACTGATACGCGAGACCTTGCACTGCCCCACTTCTCCTTCAGGCACGTCACATACTGTACCGAAACGTCTCTCTACGCTGTGCCAAGGGCATCCGCTATGTTTCGATGTCCGCCAACCTGCCGTAACCCAAACACAATCTCCATGCCGCCCACAATAAGCTTCCAACTTTGTGACTCGTCCTCGGTGACGCCACGCGCACGTGACGCACGGCGTCATTGTCACAAGGTGTTACTTCTTTAAAAATAAAAAATAGACAACAGTAGTGTAGTTCCTGTAGCAGAGGAATAATGCAGAGAAACACGCCTCCTGCCCGGTCTCCACTGCCAGAAAAGGTGGCAACCCTAAGTATGGTATAGGCCCAGCCATTTCAGATACACAGAGGCCCAAACAGCTCCCACGTGCCCACTACATAGTGACTTTCTATTGCATCTTATAGCAGCCCCTCTGGTATTTGTCAGAACCCACAGATTGCCAATCCAGGCCTGCCCCAAGGTCCGGGTCTCGGCTCATTCTTCTGCCTATAACAACCGGCTTCTCTTTGGAGGAGCCCTCTGCTACTCAGATGCCACCAGGTCTTAAAGCAAGAGAACCAAGGGGACGGTAACATATACAGGAAGAACAGGGAGTGTAGTCGAAGGTCAGGCTGAGGTCCATACCAATCTGGCAGTGCAGTACAGGATCAGGAGCCTACTCAGGACACAGGCCTGGGTCAAACCAAACAGTAACACAGTACAAGGTCAGGATCCGAGAGAATTGTCAGGAACAGGCAAAGATCAGCATTGCAGTGAACAAACAGTAGTTAGGGACAGGCAGGGGACAAAACACATTGATCCAACTTGAATCACACCCAGGAACTATCAGGAAACAGACCTAGGCATTGGCTGTGGGCCCTTAAAATATTTAAATTTCACTCCAATCGCAATGACATCAGATGCAGCGTGCAGAATAAAACAGACGCTCATGTGCGGTGCACGCCGATTTCAGATTCAGCACACAGGAGAGGAGGAGGCGGGCATCCCCGCTGCCTCCCAGATATTATTGCAACAAAATTGTGCAGAACTATAAATTCCATGCAGATGCTGCCACTTTGACTTAATTGGAAAACAGGCTGCCACTATAAATAAATGGGAAAACTGGGTAGCAAACTGGAACATGAGGTTCAATGTTAAATAATGCAAGATAATGCACTGAAATAGCATACATTTGAGTTATACCCTAATCAGTGATCCCCAATCAGTGGCTCTTAAGCAACATGTTGTTCACCAAACCCTTGGATGTTGCTCTCAGTGGTCTCAAAGCAGGTGCTTATTTTTGAATTTCAAGCTCTTTAAGACTTTAAGTTTTTTGTTGCATAAAAACCAGGTATACTGCCAACAGAACTGCCTGTAGGCTGCCATTCTACATAGGGGCTGCCAAATAGCCAATCACAGACCTTATTTTGCACCACCCAAGAACATTTTTTATGCTTGCGTTGCTCCCCAACACTTTTTACATCAATTGCTCACGGCTAAAAAAAAGGTTGGGGTCCTCTACCCTAAATGATAGTGTGTTGGGAACCTCCTTACTTGAGAAGATTTAGGATTTTTGTGGATAACAAAGTCTTTAACTCTAGGCAGTTACACTTAGTGGCTACTAAAACAAATAAAGTAATGTCTTGCATTAAAAAAGGGTATTAATTCAAGAGATGAAAACTAACTCTGTCTCCTTATAGGTCCCTGGTTTATGCTTCACCTTGGGTATGCAGTACAGTTTTAGGCTCCAGTTCTTAAAGGGCACCTGTTAACGCCAAAGGAGTGGGCTAATAGAGCCCAAACTGTTTTTTTTTTAAGTTGGCCCCGCCAGTGCTAGGACACTTGCACCAGGAGGGAGCGCACATGCACATAAGGAGAGCCTGTATAATTGAGCAAGTTTCGGCATTCATGCCTGCGTGTGCTTTAACATGGCCGCTCAAACTGGGAGTTCCCTCCACGTGTGGGTGCCCTATCGCTGACGGGGGGCAATTTAAAAAAAGAAGACTACTGTTACCCCCAATCAGAGTGCGGGGTCTATTAGCCCACACCTTTGGTGGAGGGAATATTTTAGGGTAACAGGTGCCCTTGAGATGGATACTGTATTAATGAGTTGGAGAGAGTGCAGAGTTGTGTAATTAGTCTTGGAAAAGGGATGAAAGATTTGATCTGTGAGAAAAGACTGTCAAGGTTAGAGTTGTTTTCTCTGGAGAAAAGGCACTTGCAGGGGACATGATTACTTTATGAGCATATAATCAGACATTTTAGACAGATAACGGGGATCGTTTTTCACAGAAACGATCAACAAACAACCACCCAGAACTCCCTTGCCTTTTAGACTGTTGTATGTTACTTGTACACTGTGATCTATAATGACCAGTGTATGGTAGGATATAGGATATAGAAAATGAATAAAATAATTAATGTTTTTAGTTCATATCGGGGTATGGGTTCCAGACTTTACCCATTGCTTTGCAGAATATAATAGATCCTAGTGGCTCACAGTGTCCCAGTAAAGTAGAGTGTGCCACCCACTAGGAAACAGACTCTTGCTATAAAATACACTAAATACTAGTGCTCATAGTGTCCCAATGGCAGAAAAATGTGCCACCCACTAGGAAATAGACTTTTGCTATAAAATAGAATATATAATCTAGAAAGATATTAGTCCACGTTAGTCTTTGATAGGCTCATGCTTTAAATATGTCACTGTACAGATATCAAATGAGCAACAGAATGAAAAGTGAAACTTTCTACTGCAACCAATTCATTCAATTAAACCTTACAATGTGATTTGGGCCTGCGTCCTTTATCAAGTATACATAACCCCACCTTAAATTTCAGCTCCAAGCTACTTTATATTTATTTGTATCATATTGTACTTGGTATTTATATTGTGATAGCCCCTGTTTGTTATATTAATGAATTATTTATTCATGCATTGTTCTACAGTACAGTGCTGAGTGCATAAGTAGCACGCATAAATAAAAATATACATACAAGCTCCACTTTCCCTTAATAAAGGGGGGAGAAATAAATTGTGGGAGAAAAAAAGATGAATATGGTGGAGCTAAACTTGAAGTATGGACAAATACTCTGGGGGAGAAGGAAGACGTGGTATTAAGTCAGTGGGACTGAAATCAGTGTTAGGAGATACATACACTGGGGGAAGTGGAGATAAATAGTAGTAGTGTAGTGTAGTGGATATACTGTGTATACACTAGACAGAAATGGAAATAAATACAGTGTACTTGAAATCCATAAGGGGGAGAAATTGTGGTGGCAGAAAGGGGGGTTGGGGTAAGAACAGATACTAGTCACAAACCTAAACACTTATCTAAACATACAGTTTCAGCTTCCACTTGTGAAAATATTCTTAATTTCCGCTGATTTCTAGTCTTGTAAACTACCACATAAACACATATACAGATAAAAATATATAGATACATATACACACTCACACATACACTTATATATGCATACAAACACTATCCAACAATCATTAAGCAGGTGTCTGTCTCACTTCATTCTCTCAGCCAGGCCCATCTTTGCATCTTCTTTGCTTTTGATTTGCTTGCTACCTAACCTAGTAGTCCATATAAAGAAGCTTTTCCGGGAGTTCAAGCCACGTCTGATCAGGGCCCTCCCTACCTCATAAAAAAAAAGTTAAGAAAACATTGCTGTATCATATTTCTCTTTTAGTTGCAATAATATTGAGAACATGCACTTTTTGTTATCTGTCCTAAACAGAACTTAACAAAGGCCAGGCTGAAGAGTTAAAGACTGGATCACTGACGGATAAAAAAAAGTACTGATTTGCAAAAAAAACAAAAAAAGTCGGCAGTTAAAGATAAGTATTCTAAAATGCGTTCTACCTAGATTAGAAGTTCACAAAGCAGTGGTTGTCAGAATTTTAGGGGTTTAAGACATTGTTTAAACCCTCTGGGGCAAATTTACTAACCTCCAAAAATTTGCCAGCGACGGCTTCGCTCACAGCACAACACTTCGCCAGGCGTAGATTCACCACAAAAGCGCTAATTCACTAAAATCCGAAGTTGTGTCCGGGGTGCCGAACGCTGGCCAAGTTGTGCTAGCGTTATTGCGGCAAGCAAAGCGAAGTTTCGCTACCGTTGCCTAATTTGCATACGGCGGGAAGGTAACGTTGAATGGACGTATATGTTGCAGCATGGACATTACATTACATAAGCCCGGTAAACCTCAATAAAATAGAGTTGTTATATTGCCCTACACATGAGTCCAGTGTATAGTTTATGTGCCATATGTTAGGAAATGTTGGGGGGAAGCCGGTTACATAGTAACATAGTAACATAGTAAGTAAGGTTGAAAAAAGACACATGTCCATCGAGTTCAACCTTTTTTTTTTTTTTATTAACTACCTATCTGCCAGTTGATCCAGAGGAAGGCAAAAAAAAACATCTGAAGCCTCTCCAATATGCCTTAGAGGGGGAAAAATTCCTTCCTGACTCCAAAATGGCAATCGGACTAGTCCCTGGATCAACTTGGACTATGAGCTATTTTCCATAACCCTGTATTCCCTTACTTGCTAAAAAGCCATCCAACCCCTTCTTAAAGCTATCTAATGTATCAGCCTGTACAACTGATTCAGGGAGAGAATTCCACATCTTCACAGCTCTCACTGTAAAAAACCCCTTCCGAATATTTAGGCGGAACCTCTTTTCTTCTAATCGGAATGGGTGACCTCGTGTCAGCTGGAAAGACCTACTGGTAAATAAAGCATTAGAGAGATTATTATATGATCCCCTTATATATTTATACATAGTCATCATATCACCCCTCTTCTCCAGCGTGAACATCCCCAATTTGGCCAGTCTTTCCTCATAGCTAAGATTTTCAATACCTTTTACCAGCTTAGTTGCCCTTCTCTGTACCCTCTCTAATACAATAATGTCCTGTTTGAGTGATGGAGACCAAAACTGTACGGCATATTCTAGATGGGGCCTTACAAGTGATCTATACAGTGGAAGAATGACCCCCTCCTCCCTTGACTCTACCAAAAAAATTTACTATCTTTTGCAGCCTATCACCCTGTAAAAAAGGAAAAGACGCCAGCGTTTTTTTTTTTGAAGAACTCCTGGTCTGAGGTGGCGAAGGCAAGTCTGGCGCAAGAGGTAACGTTCAGTAAAACCTGCATCTTAGTGAATTTGCGCAGTTACGTCCCTTCGCCAGAGTGCAAATTCGCCTGGCGTTAGTGAAATTACGCCAGCGACTGTTAGTAAATTGGTGGAGTTCCGAAATGGCGTCACTCTGGTGAATTTTCGCCAGCATTAGTCACTGCACCCTTTAGTAAATTTGCCCCTCTGTCTCTACATGCACAAGGAAATATAAATATTCTCAAAAACTGTTACCATTCTTTGCAGTCACTGCATTAATCTCTTAATGCCCAGAGGGAAGGGCAGTCCTTCAAGCCATGGTTCCCCAGAGGTTTACTCAACAGGAGTAATTTCCTCTTCAAAGTGCTGAATGTGTTAGTCATGTTTATGCAGAAATATTGGAAATGTAAAATTTAGGGCAACCTCTGGACTCACAAAGAGTGGATGAGTGAAATAGCCATCCACTCTTTGTGAGTCCAGATGTTGCCCTAAATTTTACATTTCCAATATTTCTGTATAAACATGACTTACACATTATCTTTTTTCATGCAAGTCCTAAAACTAGATATACCCGATAAAATGTATTTATTGAGGAGAATATTTGTGTGTCGGAGAAGTGTGTGAACCTTTGCTTTCAGTAACTGGGCAGCAATAGCTACAACTAAATGTTTCCGACAACTGATGATCAGTCCTGCAAATCAACTTGGAGGAATGTAAGCACACAGAATGGCTACAATTCTGGAATCCTCCATTTCCTCGCATGAACGGCCTACTTTAGCCCCTTCTACAATGTTTTGGTAAGGATTATGTGTTTAGGGTTGTTGTCTTGCTGCATGATCCATTTTCTTTTGTGCTTCAGTTCATGAACATCGATACCCTGAAAGCTTCCTGTAGAATCTGCTGGTATAATTTAGAATTCCATCAATGATGACAAGCTCTCCTAGTCTAGATGCAACAAATAAAATGTTCTATTTTGGGTTCATCCATCCACAGAAAATTCTTTCAACAGTTTTTGTTGTATCCAGGTAGTCTCCCATGTTACCTTCTTGTAAGGGCATTATAATACAACTGAGGCTGTATGGGAAATGAGAATTAAAGCTGTGTAGTGATGAGCGGGTTGACTGGAGGTGGTTGATCGGTCTGGGCTGCAATTTAATACTAACATCAAATAGCTTCAACACAGGTATGGTATCCATATCCGGAACCCGTTATGAAGAAAAGTTCCATATTATGGGAAGGCCATATAATCAAATCAGTCAAAATTTGAAAACGTTTCCCTTTTCTCTGCAATTAAAAAAACAGTACCTGGTACTTGATCCCAGGTAAGATATAATTTATCCTTATTGGGGGAAAACAATCCTATTCTATTTATTTCATTTTTAAAGCTTAAATAAAAGCTGCTGGCTCAGTGATTCCAGACCAAGTTGGCAGCTTATTGGGCCTTGTATGGGAGCCACAGATAGGCCTACCTGACCAGAAATGCACTATAAATTATTCTGGTATCAATAAGGCAGGTTAAATTTTTCCATCATATTCCATCAGCATGCATATGGTTATTATCAGTAGGCCCCTATGTATAGTCCCATTGTTGACATAGACATAGACATAGACCCATGCATTTAGAAGTCTGGTAGTGTATGGTCAGCTTAACTTTTTGATCAGCATGAATTTGACTAAATATAGCTAAATACTAGAAAAGTGAATTGTCCTATAGTATTAAATAAAAGTTGCTGAGGCTGAATGTGTACCGCTACTCAAAGGGGACTTTAAAGGAGAACTAAACCCCCCTACGGTTAAAAGTCCCTACTGGCCCCCTCCCTGCCTCCCCCTGCTAAGTGTTACCCCAGAATTGTGTCCCCTGTAGGATTACTGACTGCAAATGCAGAGTCAGCGCAGCGGAGCTCATGGGCGCCATCTTCTGGTGCTTCGGTATTCTTCAGGTCTTTTTTCTTCCCTTCTGCAATTTCTGTCACTTCCGGCAGTTGTCGAAGCCGAAATATTGCTCAAACTGTGCATGTGTCAATACGGCACTCACTTTACAAAGAGTGAAACTTTAGGTTCCTGCCACATGTGGAACATTAAAGTGCTCTCTCGGAGAATTGCACTGTCCTAAACACTTTTAAAGGAGAACTAACCCTCTGTTACCATTGCAAGCATTTGAGCCTTGTATTTCCTAAACAGCACCCAAATCATGTCACTATTTCAAAAGACAAGAGCAGTAAAATGCTCACATCGTGTTAGCTGTTGTCATAGTCTGCTCCTCAACCAAGGGATTGATTGGGACGTGGGGGTTTACCCAGCATTAAATCTGATGAAACACATTAGAAAGAAAAACTACTGTGGATAATAGAACTTACAATCTGTTGCACATAGAAAACTATTGCCACAGATTTTAGATGCTATGGAATGTGGAACTAAGCACTACTTCCCAAGAGCACTTCTTTGGTCAAAATGCAACAATGTGCTGTACCCTAATGCGAGATTAGTACAAAGTTGCAATTCAGATGGCAACCACATGGTTTCACTATTGTGCTTTATTATTGTAGTTTTTCACCAACAGCCAAAGGGAAATTGAAAAGATTGTGTCAAAAAGCCAAGTATTGTAGCTCCTACTTTATTAACATATTATAATAAAAACACATATTTATAAGCTCCAACATATTTCACTGCACTTGTATTAAAGGGGTTGTTCACCTTCCAAACACTTTGTTCAGTTCAAATTTGGTTCAGTGGCAGATCACTCAACTAATGTATTTTTTGAAGTTTTACACTACCCTCAATATTGGGTGGTGCAGGAGATAAACAAGCTTTAAATTAAAACGATTATCAAAATGTGTCTCTCAATCTGCACACGGTAACTGTACTTCATATGAATAATTTAATTTATTTAATTTGAGATCATCCAGTTCATTAGTCAATTACTTAAACATGAATAAATACATCTTTCCAAAAAATTCAAAAACAGCTGATCAATAAATAAGTAATACGTTATAAAGTGCAAATATTGGCATTCTAATCACAGTTAATAAGCCAGTAGTACAAATTCATGTTCGACTCATGTAGGGTTAAATTAGTAAAAAAATCATTCAAGTTCATTTTGAGTTGACAAAATGGCTTCTAGTTAACATATCCTTCACTGAGGGAGCTCTTCTAACTGTCATAGTGTCTAGAGATCACTGCCTCCTTCAAGCTGATGGGAATTCAAGGGTTTAGTTCTCATTTAAGATCACAATAACATTTGATATTATGGTTGTTCAATAAATCATCCATGCCATCCATGATTAATAAAATCTGCCCTTCCATATGTAACCTAGCACCCTGGTTTCCTAAAAATGGTGTCAATAATAAAACAATATATATATATTCACTTATATAGATCTATAAAAAGGTTTATTGTAAGGATATGAAAAAGAAATCAACTCTCCAAACTCTCACCTGTCATCCACAATGATCTAGTATTCATTTTAAACCTATAAGGGCAGAGACACATGCAAAGATTCGGGAATATAATATTTAGTCGGCCGGCTACAAATCGCCTCTTCTTCGGGCAACAAATCTCCCCGAAAACCCATCCCGCCGGCTATAATCTAAATCGCCAGCGGGATGGCACTCGGAACGCTTCGTTTTCCGAAGCCGCCCAAAGTTTCATGAGCACTTTGGGCTTCGGAAAACGAAGCGTTCCAAATGCCATCCTGTCGGCGATTTCGATTTTAGCCAACGGGAAGGATTTTCAGGTAGACTAGTTGCCCGAAGGAGAGGCGATTTGTCTCCGGGCAACTAAATCTCCCCGAATCTTAGCATGTGCCCTTACCCTAAATGTTTTAAATATACATAATGCTACCTGTTTCATAAGGTTAGATAGAGATATATTATTTTTAATACAAAAAATTCCCAAGAAATTTGGCTGTGAGTAGGGTTGTCACCTGGCTGGTATTTTACCGGCCTGGTTGGTAAAAATTATGGTTGATCCCAATGTTATTAATAGGGAAAAAAGATAAATATATAGGAAGGCAGGTATTTTTTCCAGAAAAAGTGGCAACCGACTTGTGAGATCTGAAAACATCTTAATCCATTTTAAATGGATGTCAGTGCTCTAGTCACCTACAGCGGAAAGTAAAAGTTTGGGCACCCGTTGCCAAATTAAATGTTTTTGCAAAGTCCCTAACCCTAATTACCCCATTAGGCCTTTATAGTCATTAGGAGTTGTCACCTGTTGACAATTTCAGAGCTTCATAAATCTCTGACCATTTTATGGTGTGCCCTAAGCTAGCCCCTCCCGATTGCCCCCCATCACAATGAGGTGTGGGGAAAGTGGGTTGATGAGAAAAGAGGTTACAAGCAGAAGCGGCAAATCAGTGTGCGATGGTGAAGAGCGAGGCCTCCCACTTGTCACCGTTGTGCATAACTGATCTAGGGGTAGTGCCTATTCTGCTTACCCCTAGTTCCAGTCCTGAAGCTTAACTGATCCATGGGAAAGTCAAAACAAGTTATGGAAGACCAATAATACTTTCAGAGACAACTGCTCATATGCTGGCCAGAACAGCAACAGCAAACCCTTATATGACTGCAAAAGAATCGCAGTCAGGTTTGGCTGACACAGTAGTGGTTTTGTACTGTTCCACAGTGTAGCTTAGCTTGCACAAACATGATCTGCATGGAACAGACATCAGGAGGAAGCCTTACCTGCAGCCTCATCATAAACATCATTAAAAAATTGTGGGTTGATCTTACACATTCAAGACAGCCCAAGAAGATCTTGGAAAGGAAGAGTGGGCAAAAAATCCTTACAACAAGATCACTAATCAAGTGATCTGTGCCAGAAGGGGTGTTACTAAATGCTAACATAGTATCCATAGTCTTGCACATGCCACAATTGCTATATTTTTGTTCCTCTGTTTTATGTTATAATGCCACTGTAACTGTATTTCTAGCAAACGAATGTATGAATAGGTAACAGCCTTGTGAAAATATGCAGTTGCTGGTAACAATAGGTAATTGTATGCCTGTATTTGCTTAAAACACGACTAAAGCTATACAGTAAAAGTCTATTGAAATATTCTGTAATGAAGTCAAATTTATTTAACAAACATACGTACTTCATGACACCTGTTGCTAGAAAAAGTATTATTGATGCAAAATTCAACTTGTCATACACATGCAAACAATACCGTTAATGAAAAGCTTGCACTGTTAGGGGAAGGGCTGCCAAATTCATAGTCTTACTGAGCCTTAGTTAGGTTTGTTCTTGTCTAGATGGGAGGTACAGTAATTTAGGTATGATGATTGAAGATTAATCACCAAGTGGTACCCACATACTTAAACAGACCTAGCTATACACTTAAGCCTCACCAGGAAGATTTTATATGTATATAATATTTTATGTGTGAATATCAATGTCAAATGTTAATGTCAAAGAGACAGGTAAAAGGACACACGCTGGGACAGGGAGTTGCCAAAACAGTTATCTGATAACACTGCAGTCTCTGGACAGACCCAGAAAAAGCCAGAGGCGTCAGGGTATTCAAGATAAACAGTTGGCCCTGAGGTGGTGATACAGTATGTGACTTAACAATTTCATCATAATGTGTAAATGAAGGCTAACTATTTTTGGTGGAGTTGGTTAGGACTGCATTTTGTGATGCAAGAACTGTTTATGGGTGGGGATCCTTTAAAAGATGAGGATGATACATACAAGGAAGACCAGTATCTTTTGGCAATCATGGACTTAACAGTTTCATCACAATGTGTAAATGAAGGCTCACTACAAGGTCTTGTAACAGTATGCAAAGAGCCTGTCGTAAAAACAGGTTGTGAGATCAAGCGATTACAGGATCTCAAAAGCCCTCCTTTACATATGGTGCGGGAAAGTTATGTCATCTAGCAATCTAATGAAATCTCACCCTGGTAGTCTAGTGGGGGGACGGCAGGGATGCCCGCCGCGCTGAGCTGCTGCTTCTCTGCAGGCGCCATTAGGTTCCATTAGGGGCACGCGCACACCGCGTCCTGATTTGTAGCGCATGCACGCTGACTTGATGACGTCTCTGATTGACTTCCTGGTTTGACCCTTGCCTGCCTGACTAAGTTTATTCTCTGCCTGCCCGGACCCGGCCTGATCTGACTACTCTATTGTCTATTCTCCTGCTTTGTTGGGTAATGTATCCAAAACCCATGAACCCAAGATTGTGTTACCCGACAAATTCAATTGGGACAGGTCCAAACTTTTCGTGTTCCAAGAGGCATGTAAATTGTACCTCAGCTTTTCCCCCCACTCTTTTGCTACTGGCGAAGAAAAAGTGAGGTTCTTAATGACCCTATTACAGGGTGATCCCCAAATTTGGGCTCTCAGATTGCCCCTCTCAGATCCTGCCCATTTTTCCTAGATACATTTTTTAAAACCATGGCTGTACTTTATGATGACCCGGATCGTGCATCTTCTGCCGACTCTGCGATTTGTAAATTGCGTCAGGGGAGATGGGATGCGGAGGTGTATTGCACCGAATTTTGCCTTTGGGCAGTAGAAACTGGGTGGAACGATATGGCTCCTCGCAGCCAGTTCTGTATTGGTCAACGACATCTTTCGGGACCTGCTGGGGATATTCGTAGTGGTCTATCTTGACGATATTTTAATTTTCTCCTCTAACTTGGGTGAACATAGAAATCATGTTCATCAGGTCTTGTGCAGACTCAGGGAGAATAATCTTTATGAAAAACTGGAGAAATGTATCTTTGAGGTTACTTCCGTTCAGTTTTTGGGGTTTTATATTTCCAGCAAGGGTCTTGAGATGGATCCAGGCAAGGTGAGAGCTGTACTGGATTGGACCCAACCCCAATCATTGCGTGCTACCCAAAGGTTCCTAGGGTTTGCAAATTATTATCGTCAGTTTATTAAAAAATTTTCCCTAATTGTGGCCCAAATTACTGATTTGACTATTTGGCCTCCCGAAGCTGTACAAGCTTTTGACTTCCTCAAAAAGGAATTCAGTTCTGCCCCCATTCTTCGACACCCCGGCACTGCACTTCCTTTTATAGTAGAGATAGATGCTTCTGAAGTTGGGGCAGGGGCAGACCTTTCTCAAAGGCACCCAACTACCAACAAAGTGCATCCCTGTGCATTTTTCTCTAAGAAATTTTCTCCTGCTGAGATCAACTATGATATTGGAAATAGAGAATTTTTGGCTGTTAAATGGGCCTTTGAGGAATGGCGGCATCTGCTGGAGGGAGCAAAACATGTGACCATGGTCTATACTGATCATAAAAATCTTCTGTACATTGAGTTGGCCAAGCGATTAAATCCAAGGCAGGCTAGATGGGCGCTGTTTTTCACCAGGTTCAATTTCTCTCTAACGTTTAGGCCTGGTTCCAAAGATACCAAAGCGGATGCACTCTCTAGAAGCTTCGAGTCCGATTTCTCTGAGTCTAGCGAGTGCACCCCCATCATCCCCAGGGAAGTAATTGTAGCAGCATTAGAATCTGACCTTTCCTCCTTATTGTCCCCTGTTCAATCATCTGCTTCGGTAGATACGCCCTCTGGGAGATTGTTCGTTCCACAGGAGTTAAGGGAACAAGTGTTGAAGGAGGTTCACAATTCTAAGATGGCGGGGCATCCGGGCATTACTAAGATGGTGTCTCTGTTATCCCGCTATGTCTGGTGGCCTTCTTTCAAACAGGATGCAAAGGCCTTTGTTAACTCCTGTCCGATCTGCCAAAGGTCAAAATCAACTCACAACTCTTCCCAGGGTCTGTTAATTCCTTTACTTATCCCAGAGAAACCTTGGTCCCATCTATCGATGGACTTCATTGTGGATTTGCCCCCTTCCCAAGGGATTTGGGTGGTGGTGGATAGGTTCAGTAAGATGTGCCATTTTATTCCCCTTCCACACCTCCCTTTTGCTAAAACTTTGGCTGATCTATTCATTACTCACATTTTTAATTTACATGGTTTTCCTGAAAATATTGATTCTGATAGGGGGGTTCAGTTTGTCTCGAAGTTTTGGCGAGCTTTCTGTTCTTTGGTAGGGATTGAGTTATCTTTTTCCACTGCTTATCACCCCCAAACCAACAGTCAAACTGAAAGGGTAAACCAATCTCTTGAGCAGTATGTCAGGTGTTATGTGTCTAATAACCAGTCCTCATGGTCTGAACTCTGAACTGTTATCCTGGGCAGAATTTGCATACAATAATGCTACCCATTCTTCCTCGGGGGAGTCCCATTTCTTTATTGTCAATGGGTTACATCCTAAAGCTTTTTCTTTTTCCGGTTCCCCTGTACCTACTGCTTAATGTGGGATAATGTTTAAAAAGTGTAACTGTTAAATGTAACTTTTTAAATTCAACCATTTCATACCACATTTATTTTAGGGCGAGCTCATGTCTAGCACAATAGAGGATCTCTTTGTCTTTATTTTGCTTCTGTGGACATTTTTAATATTAAGTGGCCACTTCCAGCAAGATATATATATGACCTGTATGTACCAGCCATATTTAAATTGATGTAAGCATGCTAAGGAAATGTTAGGAAGGTCTCTCTGAGCAGGACACAACAGGAAGGCTACCTATCTGTACAAGGAACTCCTAGAAGGGGCCGGGGTGCTGTCTGCCACTGCAAGAAGCAGAAGAAGTGACTGAGGAATCGAAAAAAAACAAGGAGGCTGAACAACCCCCCCCTAAAGAACTATTGTAAGTACAGGGGTGACGCCATACTATGATTGTTTTTATTGGTAGGCCACTATGGGGCCCATTGCAGTGAAGGAAATCTTCTGCGTCAAGGTAGTGCCCAGTGGGCAGGATTTAGATTTAGATTTGTATTTTGTATACTGAAATGGGCATCTCTATGTTTAAATAAACTACTTTAATGTGAGGAAAGTGTCTGCTGTGGATCCCGTAAGCTTACAATTCCTACTCCTTCAGAATTGCACAACCACAGATTTGACCAGGGCTGATGCTTCTTCCAAAAATATACAACTTTTAGGCCACTGGAGAACTACAAATAACTAATCAATGCTTACTTGTCTGCAGTCAAAGAAATCAGAAGTACATATATAATGAGACACTCCTATATACATTGGGTAAGAGAGAGAACAACGGATAATAACTATAACCGGAGCAGATGAGTCCACTGGCAAGGTAACTGAGGTCTCCGATGGATTCATCTCCCTGCTTTCCTAAAAGGCACAAAGAACATAGGGATTACTAGATATCCTTGTAATACATGCTTGGGGTAACCACCTAGTAGCAGCTAAATTAGTTCAGCAGGTTAACATTATAACAGACTAACTTAGAAACATAAAAGATAAGTGGCCAAATTGAACTTAAAAAGCCAGGGCCTATTTTGAATCTCAGTCCAGACCTGTCATTGTCCCACCGCTATTTCTGGGTTTTGTACTATACATGTTATGTATTGGCACACCTAGGACACATGGAACAATCAGTTGCACTTTATAACCATATACTGAATTATATTTCTGATATATTCCACTATATTAGTTAAAATAAAACCATCTTTATATTCATCATCATTTATGTATATAGTAGGGATGCACCGAATCCAGGATTTGGTTCGGAACTCGGAAATGATTCGGTCTTTTTCAGCAGGATTCGGATTCGGCTGAATCCTTCTTCCTGGCCGAACCAAATCCGAATTTGCATATGCAAATTAGTGGTGGGGAGGGAAATGGTGTGACTTTTTGTCACAAAACAAGGGAGTAAAATATGTTTTACCCTTCCGACCCCTAATTTGCATATGCAAATTCGGATTCGGTTCGGTATTCGGCCAAGTCTTTTGCAAAGGATTCGGGGGTTCGGCCGAATCCAAAGTAGTGGATTAGGTGCATCCCTAATATATAGTGCCAACAAGTTACAAGTTACAGTGCTTTACAATAATTTATTTTTATAAAAGGTCTTAAAATAATTACATAAATTGCAGAATAAATATAGGTTAGAGTGTTAGCACAATGAAATGTAACTCACTGGTACTGTGGTGGACTGGTCAGTTTATTCTGTGTGCTCTCATTTAAAAAGTCTATTTTACTGCCATACTGTGTGTTTTCTACATTTCCTTGCTCAGCTATTTGCAAAACCATATATCAATGCAAGCTAGGAAGGTCACGTCCGTTTGTGGTCATGCCACTCTGAACCTGTTTCCTGAAGACGACTGCTGAATTAAACCGCATAAGAAACTTTTGTACTTTGTAACTTTCCATTTGAAGCTATATAGCTTAACCGCAAGCTTACAGGGGTGTCATCACCCCCACTTTGCCTATATAACCCTTTGTACCTTACAATAAAGTAGAACAGAGAGAAGCATTTTGCATACTGAACAGCTGTGTCAGTGTCATTTCTTCTTATCAGCTAGCTGAACTTTCTCACCACAATTTGGAAGGGACAGATACTCTCAGGACAAGCTTCTGTCCATAACAATTGGCGCCCAACGTGGGGCATCAGGTTCTGGCTGACCACTAGCCGATGCCACGGACAACAGTCGCCCAGTAGAGGGAAAGGACGGAGACTGATCACCTCCGGGACACAGGTAAGACCTATGTTATTAGTTTCTTGCCTGTGTCATACCTGTACCTACTTCTGATGGTGTCTGTTGTCAATATCGACTTTTAGCAGCCAGCAAAGACAGGTAAAATCTTGCCTGATGCCATTTACCTGACCTGTATTAGAGTATCTTGTCGCCTGTTAATCTATGGTTCATGTTTATTGTCTGTTAACTCATTACTGGTGGTGGGAAAAATAGAAAGAGGGAAGGATAGGGTGATACTTCGAGCAACAGGCGATAACTAGATATATATATACTGTATATATAGGTTTTGACATTTTGTGTAAGGGGAAGACAAACTTGTCGGCCCTCCCGGCATCCCGTGCGTAGGAGCCGCACAAAGTGTTAGGGAGATATCGATATACATCGGTTCTGACATTTTGTGGGGGGAGGGACAAACGTGTCCCGACAAACGTGTCGGCCCCCCGGCGTCCCGAGCGTAGGACCAAGCAAAGTGTTAAGCAGTGTCTGCTACGGGGGGGAAGGACAGAAGTGTCCAGGACAAACGTGTCGACCCCGAGAAACGTGTATATCGTATATCTCAAAAAACGTGTGAGCGTGTCAATCTGTTGGAGGGACAGACGTGTCTACTCCGTAGCGGGTTGTCCCTGTTGTCCCTAGTCGAGGCAGTCAGAAGACCCACCAGTATCGAGGTTGTTGTTGCCCCTTGTGTACGTCACCATATGTAATTTGTGTCTAAATGTCATGTCCTAATTGTGTGTGTGGTTTAGTGTTTGGAATCACTCCATTAGGGTGGAGATTAGCGAAAATCACACCAGAGGGATATCCTGCTGCAGTGTTAGGTTTAGGACCAATCCTCCCAGGTCTTACAGACTTTATGGTGTATCGCCTCAACGTCCATTTTTCTGTGAGTCCGTACGATCTGGGTCATAGGCTGCTGGATATAAGAAACAGGGTGCTCTCCACCGGACAAGACCCTGTGGTGTGTGACAGTTATCCAGCAGCTGGACTAGACTGGTGTGAGGCAGAAGAAATAGATAGGGTTTGTCACGTTTGGTCATACATTTAGGTATACCTATTTCTTTCTCCCCCTTTATAGGAGACCTCATGTCCTGTCCAGAGTGCGTGTGTGGTCTTGTGTTTATCATAGGTGAGGGAGGTTATCGTTTGAGTAGTGTTAAGACGAAGGGTTATAAAAAAGAAGAATTAGGCAGACATCCCACCAGAGTTGAGGTTGTGTCAATGTCCATGTCAATGTCGTGAGCTCAGTTATGCAGGCCCGGATTTGTGGAAAGGCCACCTAGGCCCGGGCCTAGGGCGGCAGGATTTTAGGGGGGCGGCATGTTGCCCAACCACACCCACATTGGTTCAAAAACACTGGGAAAGCGCTGGAGATACAATAATTTTTTAAATTTTCCCATTGATGATGAAAATTTGCACGAATAAAGGGGAGGGGACAGGGGCGACGAATGGCAGTGGGCCTAGGGGTGCCCTTTATGTAAATCCGGCCCTGCAGTTATGTCGTGTTTGTTTTACTTGTGTGTATCAATTTAATCATTATACAGACTGATCAAGAGCCCTATGCAATACAGTCTGTACTCCTTGTCTATCTAACAAAGAATAATCGAATCAAATAGTAAAGTTAAAGTGATGTATTAGAAGCTCTAGTCCTGCAAGAGTTGAGTGATTGTTACTCATATGGCATACATAGAGCCGTCAGCCCCTATACTGGGAATGCTTCCCCTAATAGAAAACACTAATAGAAAACAAAGAGAAGAACAAGAAAAGCTGCTAGCAGAAGGGTTAAGTTAGAAAAATAGAGAATAGTGAGAAGAGACTATTCATCTTTCAGTGCTGAAAACAGCAGCGCTGCTACAAGCAGTTCTCAGCAACGCAGCCTAGCTCTACCCCGCCCGTACAGTACAAACTAGAGAAGAGGGGGGGCGGGGGCACACACACACAGCACCAAATCTTAGAAGGATTTTTCAAGACGTTTCACAACCCCGTACTAATCCACTCAAATTTAGACAGGAACTCTTGTTTATCCATAGTGCCTATAACCATAATTGGACTGATATGTTAGTTGCAATCAAACATGTGTGTGGTCCAGCGGATTACCAACATCTGCTAGCTAAAATGAATTGGGACATTAACCCTGCTGACCCAGCCCAAGTAGAGTTCCCGTATTTACACAAACTGCCTTTCTTATCATTGTCCCCATCCCTGACAGTTGCATAGGTAGGGACATCCTTTGTAAACTAGGGTGCAACATATACTGCAATCCGGATGCAGTGTTTGTGTCTGTCCCACCTCAGTAAGTGTCTGAGGTGACTAATGCCCCAGATACAGCAAATCTTCTGTCACTAAAATAAATGTCTAAGGAGGAACCTACCTCCTGAATTACAATGTGTCTTAGGTGATGTATGGGCTTTATCACCGACGGATGTCTAGTTGATGTCATTCATCCCACCTGTGTCCAAACAAGTAAACCCAGGCCCCCCCGCCCAAAATCTCACAGCACCCACTGTCCAGGGCACAAGTAGAGGGGATCCGCCCAGTCATTCAAGGGTTACTTGATAGGGGAGTGTTAATTCACAAGATCAGCCTGTTATTGCATCCCATCCGGTAGTGCCTAATCCGACTACCAAAGCAGGTTGCCGTCATTATGTACCAAACCCATATGGGGTTCTTTGACCCTGTAGCACAAGGTAATGCCCATGTTGATGTAGCTGCGAAGCAGGCAGCATTGTATTATAAAATGTTTAAAGCATGTATTGTAAAAGAACCAACTCTATCTGTTCCCTCTAGTGCTGTTTTATCAGCCCTTCAGGACCAAGTGGAGCCTGAAGAGAAGGAACATTGGCTTAAAGACGGGTGCACACAAACTCCCAGTGGTGATTTTTCTGTTTGCCGTTTAGGCGATTGCCCTGTTGCACCCCGTCCTCTGTCAACATATTTGGTTGCTGCCTCACATGGTCTCACCCACATTTCAAAAGGGGGGAGGTGTGATGCAGTATCAAGAGTGTGGTTTGCCCTAGGTTCTCATCTATTGCAGCCAAATATGTACAGTCAATGTATCCATTTCAGATATTGCAGATAGTTTACATATTCTCTTGACAACACTAAAGTTGTAAATGACACAACCTATGAATCTGGTGTGGAATTCTGTGAGCAAATTAAATACTGGGCACAGAATAGGTTGGCTGATCAAACTGCAAAAGAAGCGGCAAAGGGCCAAGTACAGGAATTGCCAGAAGATGTGCAAGTAGAGTCGACTCATCAGGAAGAGACCAATGAAACAGCTGTGTTACGGAATGGAATATATACACACAATAAGAAATTGTGTATACCAAAAAGCTTGTATCCGGCCCTAGTCCAATGGGCCCATGGACCAGCACATATATCCAAAAATTTGATGAACAACCTCATATCAAGGACATACTTTGCTCCCAGGATAACCACTATTACTGGGAATGCAGTGGCCAGACAGCCTGCCTATTGCTCTGTTCAGTGTCAGATACACACCAAGGGGGGACCATAAATTGTCCCCCTTTTGAAATTCTGTTTGTGTCAGTCCCCAGGTTAGGGTGTTATTTTCCCCAACAATTACAATCAGATGTATTGACTGACTTTGTATCTCAATTAACCAGTGAACTAACAAGAGCGCATGCTCAGGTCTTTTCTTCTATTCCAGATCCCTCTCTTGGCACAGGTGCCCACAGCCTCCGAAGAGACTGGAGATTGGGTCCTAGTCAAGAAGTTTCTGAAAAAGCACTGTTTGGAGCCCAGATTTGATGGCCCCTTCCAAGTTCTCCTTACCACAGCTACTTCAGTGAAGCTAGAAGGAAAACCCAACTGGATCCATGCCTCACACTGCAAGAAAGCAGATGCACCTAAGGAACCAGATATTGCTCTATATCCTTTAACTACTGCCCCTGGGACTAGCCCAGGGGGTGGAAATACGCAAGACAAGGGCAGGAGTCACACAATTCTGGTAAAACTCCTCTAACACCCATGTAGCAACTTACACCTTTAGTTTTTGTGTCATATCAAAGTCATAGCACTTATCTCAGACACCAAGTTTGCCGCTGGTTTTGAATCTCTATTCCTTTTCGTTCCAGTAAATAAGAATGTAGATTGGATTAACTATATTTACTATAACCAACAGCGTTTTGTTAACTTCACCAGGGATGCCGTGCGAGGCATTGCAGAACAGCTCAATGCTACCTCTCACATGACCTTCCAGAACCGCCTGGCCCTAGATATGTTGTTAGCTGAAAAGGGTGGGGTTTTGCAAAGTCCTGGATAAATCTTCCACCTGTTGTTCTTATATCCCCGACAACTCTGGCCCTGATGGCTCTGTAACCATCGCAATTAAAAAAATTGGAGGAACTATCTGAGGAACTAGAGAGAAACTCAGGTATCACTGATCCCTGGGATCAGTACTTCACCTGGCTGACTGGTTGGAAGAAAGTGCTTGCTGACATAGGTATAGTTTTCCTTATAGTTTTAACGTTCTGTGCTCTCATATTTTGCTGTTTTATTCCATGTATTCGCAAACTTTGTCTTGCCTCTCAACTGAACCCTACCTTTGTACTCTCCACACCTACTTTCTACATCACCTCTGAGAACCTCATTAGTGCCCTTCAGTCAATCAATCACATTTCAACTACAGTCCTCTCCCAATACCTTCCTCTAACCCCACCCACTCCCACCCCCTCTCTTGCTTAAGTTAAGGTCAGTGCTGTTAGATAAGTTGGAAGGGTTGGTCACTGATTTTGCGCAGGTCTCTCCAGGCCACGCTGAAACATCATACCCACCACTAGGGTGTAATCCCTCTGGAGCAACTTACTAACTTCTATCTAGGTAGGGACAGCAAAATAAACGTTTTTAGGGGGGAATGTGGTGGACTGGTCAGTGTCATTTCTTCTTATCAGCTAGCTGAACTTTCTCACCACAATTTGGAAGGGACAGATACTCTCAGGACAAGCTTCTGTCCATAACAGTACCACCCCTATGCCAATGCAAAGTTGCTGAAAAAGTGAACTGACCCATTGTACTACTGTAGGTGCACCACATTGCCATATATTTCTTCTTCCTAGATCCACTCTACAGCCCGGTCCAGGTACAATGAAAAACTTAGACTTGTGTCCGCAATCAGGATCTAAGAAGATTGCCATGTGGTGCATTCATTTGTGCTGCATTCCCAGCAACAACTTCATTCTTCAGCACATAGAAGCTACATTACAGCTACATTACAGCATATAAAATAGGTACATATGGAAAAATAGCTTCTAAGTTCCTATTAAAATCCTTCAGCGTTTATATAAAGTAATACCATAGAAACATTAAATACAAAATAAAACATATTTATAAGAGAACTGAAAAGAAGCCAAACATTCCAGCACAGATAACGTTTAGTTCTATTGACCAACAAATCTGCATAGAGAAAATGCCTGAGTTCAACCCCTGCACATCTACACAAAGTCCTTATGCAGCCGCAGAAGTTTTCTTTCCTCTGGTCAAATAGTAAAAGGTATACGGATATGGGTGAACCTTTCCACTAGTGTGGCATTTATTTGCTTTGGTTACTATAATGTATATGTCTAGGGACTCTAGCTAGTATTATTATCTAACCAGAAAAGGCCATTTCCTGAGAATGCTCTGTTTTGGTAAAAAAAAATATTTTCTACAAGGACACTTAAAAAATGGATATGCCCAGGAACACTAAAGGACAATGACATTTTATCTTTCACATTCGATGCAAGGTTCTAAATCTAATTTAGATAAATCTGCCTCATCAGTGTTGTGTCTGCAATAGTGGAAATAAGATTTACAATTATTGCGGCAACTTTCAAACTGCGAAAACTTTGGTAAGAAATGTGAGAATGTAATAAAAGAGTTGTTAAAGGAATTTTTGTTTAAAAGTGTGTATGCATTTTTTTTCCTCTTATATAATATATATACTTATATAAAGTCTACTACATAAGTGATATGAAACAGTGTAAACAAAAGGCTAATGCACATGCAGCGTTTTCAATAGTCGCCCAAAGTTGCCTCAGTGATAAGCCTGCGCCCTTTGCTAATGCACACGTGATGATGTGTTTTCAATAGTCACCCAAAGTTGCCTCAGTGAGGCAACTTAGGGCGACAATTGAAAACGCATCACCACGTGTGCATTAGCGCAGGTGACTTTTCATTGTAGCCTATGGGGAAAAATGCAGAGGCAGTTCGGGGAGATAGTCGCTCAAAAGACGAGGCGATTAGTCGCCAGGCGACAAAATCTCCCCGAATCTCCTCGTGTGGACTAGCCCTAAATGGTGGAACAATGCCTTTGGAAATGGGTGTTGGTCTGGGCAGTTTCTCTCTCTTAAAAAACGCAAGCGGGGGAGGATTAATCTCGTGGAACCAATGCTGGGGTCTAGGTTATCTCTCCCCTTTGAAAAGCTAATGCTGGGGGAGGACTAAGCCCTATGAGGAAACCCAATGCCCAGGTCGGGAGGCCTTTTATTTCAGGTAATGCTCTTATGCCAGGAGGCTTTAGCATTTGAAATTATGACCAGAGGTAAATAGTTAGGGACCTCCATATGGGTTTTACCTTGACGTGGTATGGTGGCTCATCAATCTTATGATCATAATTTTGTAACTAAAAAACCCCTGTCTTTGTAAATACATGCATCTGCATAGATTACTGATATGACCAGGGAATGTGCATTGATCAATTTTTCTTCTTTTTCTCTATGTCTGTAGTTAATTTGGACAGATCAGTAACATTTTTATTAAGCCATGGAGTGCTCCCACAACCTTTCCTTTTTGCCCTTGGTCACTAGTACCCTGGCCTTAAGGGCAGAACCACCTGCTTGGTTGTAAGAGCAGTTCTTTGTTTTTCTGTGCTGTGACGCGACACCTCTATGCTCTCCTAATGATGACTCCCTCTTTACAAACCTATAATCTATTTGTTCAGGGTTCTGACCAGTGTCGGACTGGGATGCCAGGGGCCCACCAGAAAACTTTAGGCTGAGGGCCCACTTTCCAAACTATTATTCCTCCTCTCCTCACTCAGCATCTTTATTCTCCTAGTCGTTTATATGTATTTACTATACTTTGTTCTTCCAATATTAAGTCTCTTTTTTTCTCAAAAAGAAATAACCATGAAATTGGCCAAATGGTTAAAAGCAAGAGGGACCACTGACACCTTGGCCCACCGTTTTTCTGGTATCCCGGTGGGCCAGTCCGACACTGGTTCTGACTCATTGTGAGTTCTGTCTCCAAGGAGCTCGTGTTAAATAAACTTTTGTCTTTTACCTCAAGTGATCTCCAGTTCTCAAATTTCTACAACATAGGGTTGTGTCCGGTTCCCATATGGTGTATCTGCCTGGCAGAAAGAATCTTCCGTGTTATCAGGAAAGAGGCTTAGAATCAGCAGTTGCTGTGATACATTTAAACTAGGGATGCACCGAATCCAGGATTCGGTTCGGGATTCGGCCAGGATTCGGCCTTTTTCAGCAGGATTCGGATTCGGCCGAATCCTTCTGCCCGGCCGAACCGAATCCGAATCCTAATTTGCATATGCAAATTAGGGGCGGGGAGGGAAATCGCATGACTTTTTGTCACAAAACAAGGAAGTAAAAAATATTTCCCCTTTCAACCCCTAATTTGCATATGCAAATTAGGGTTCGGATTCGGTTCGGTATTCGGCCGAATCTTTCACGAAGGGTTCGGGGGTTCGGCCGAATCCAAAATAGTGGATTCGGTGCATCCCTAATTTAAACACTATTATATGTCTCTGGGGTCCTTGCTTTGGGGGAAAACTAAGAAGAGCTCACATAACTACTTACTCATTTACAATTTACAGCTCTGTAACATTATATTCTCCATTTATAGTTACACACCATAATAACAGTAACAGGTGGTTGGCACCTAATTGTATTTCAGCTATGCAAGAGCAAGGCTTCAAAGATGATACTGGAGCCAGTGACTGTCACTAAGTTAAATAGTGGCTTTTATATGGCAGCCATGGCAGGGGTGGACACTGGGCAAAGCACCAGAGGAAAAGGTCAAACATGAAGAGGAACTAGGGAGAGTAAAAGAAAGATAGGGGGGAGGGAGCTCTCTACATAAAGACAAAGGGAGGGGGGTATGTACCAAGTATAAGGGTGGCTAAACCCAAACAATAGGGGCATGGCAGATAGAATTTGGGGTGGAGCAGTGATCTTGGGGTGGGCATGATGACATCAGAGGCAGGCACAATGATGTCGTGGAACTATGATGCTGGGTCATGGTTATTATATCACTTATACGCAAATGGCTGGATTTCTGTCCAGTTTTCACTATGTTTTAAAGGACAGAAAGTTTTGAACAGACAGCCCTTTGACAAACTGATATGTCCAGTTGAAACCCACACAACTGAAAACCCTACCTCTATCTATTCTGCCTGATGAGTAAGACCAATCCTTTAACTACAAGTATGGGATTTCTTATACAGAAATCAGTTATCCAGAAAGCTCTGAAATACAACAATGCTCATTTAGAAAAAATATTTCTTATTTTTGATTGATTTGCTTATTTATGTTTCTTTAATAACAAGAAATTAACTGCACTTCATAATAACTAAGCCATGTCAAGGTGAGTATCTTGGTATTTAACTGTTTTTTTTTTTGGCCTGATTATTGTTTGGTTTTCACAAGGCTGAACAGGACTTAGAAAAACCCAACTGTTCTGACAGGACCGGATTTATGGCAAGGCCACAAAGGCCCGGGCCTAGGGCGGCAGAAATTCAGGGGCGGCATGCCGCCCAGCCGCATTAAAGTTAGTTGCGCATGCGAAATTTCGCATATTCAAGGGGAGAGGGACGCGGAGGGGGAAGCAGAAGCTAAAGGAGAAGCTAAAGGGGAAGCGGAAGGGGAGATGGACGGGGAGGGGAGAGAGACGCAGAGGGGGAGATTGACGGGGAGGGGAGAGAGACGCAGAGGGGGAAGCAGAAGGGGAGATGGACGGGGAGGGGAGAGAGATGCAGAGGGGGAAGCAGAAGGGGAGATGGGCGGGGAGGGGAGAGAGACGCAGAGGGGGAAGCAGAAGGGGAGATGGACGGGGAGGGGAGAGAGATGCAGAGGGGGAAGCAGAAGGGGAGATGGGCGGGGAGGGGAGAGAGATGCAGAGGGGGAAGCAGAAGGGGAGATGGGCGGGGAGGGGAGAGAGACGCAGATGCGGAGGGGGAGATTTGGACACCCCATTTGTAAATCTGGGCATGTGTTTTGGTCAAAACCGAACAGGTGGCAACCCTGGAATGAGCAGATAGACAAACAGGGTGGGGTGAGAAAAGGATATGAATAAAATAAAACAGGGAGTGTAGGAAGACTTGTCACTTGGCCTGTATTTTACCGGCCTGGCCGGTAAAAATGATGGTTGATCCCAATGTTATTAATAAGGAAAAAAGATAAATATATAGGAAGGCCGGTATTTTTTTCGAGAAAAGGTGGCAACCCTAAGTGTAGGGTGAGAACAAGAAAAATTTCATAAAGGTAACAAGTGTAAACTGGCATTATATAGCAGCAGTCAAAGGGCACATTTATTAACACACTTCCCCTCAGGATGTTGGCATTTGGCAAGTATGTCTGTAGACTATGTACACAGAAAAGGAACATTATTGGCGCCAACGCGCACTTGCTACTATTAATGATTCATATACAATTAGTTTCCGGGTTCCTCAGCCAGGATTACTAAGGCTCAACAGCCCTCATGCTCCTCCTGCCACTTGAACTGTTATCAAACAGAACGTGGTGCTTACAATATTGCTGCGTCACTAGAAAGGTTTGGCGACTCAGGAGGGGGTGGGGCGTATACTGTAATCACGCCCAGTAGGAGGAGACGATTTTTCCAAGGGAGCGAAGCGGAGGGATAAAAACACGCGCAAGCTAGACTATGATAAGTACGCCTATGTTAGCTAACAGTATGTTAATGATGAAACCGAGAGGTTTCAGCAAAGTGTCTAACAAAGGAGGCGTAACGGGTACAAGCCTGCGCATTCTAATAAGCCCCGCTCCGCCCTATAAGCAGTGGAGCGTCCGGGGGGCGTGGCCAGCGCTTGTATAATTCAAGCAAGTTCATGTTATAAAATGTCGAAGTCACCTTCCCTCGGTCTTGCTTTATAATGATAGACTATGACGAGGCCATCTCGTTCCTGGGCGAATGGGGCCGCTATCAGTTTCTCATTTTCTTCTTGCTCAGCGCCAGCATCATCCCCAATGGCTTCAATGGAATGTCTGTCATGTTCCTGGCGGCCACCCCCGAGCACCGGTGCCACATACCGGCCGGCGCCAACCTGAGCGAGGCTTGGAGGAACGTGAGCATCCCCCCAGGACCGGACAGTCAGTGCCGCAGATACCGGCTGGAGACTCTGAGCAACTACTCGGCTCTGGGGCTGCTCCCCGGGCGGGATGTGGATGTGACTGGGATAGAGCAAGAGCCCTGTCTGGATGGCTGGGACTACAGCAAATCCCTTTACCTCTCAACTATAGTCACTGAGGTGAGAACTCCTAAAAATGCCCACAATGCAACATTTACTTGACTGCCTGTTCTTCTATCCCCTGTCATTTCATTAGCGATGGGCCAATTTCTCCGCAAAATTCGTGAAACGGGGGAAAAATTTGTGGAAAATTGTGAAATCGTTAAGTTCACGAAAAAAAACGTTTTCAGGAAAATATCGTGAAATTTGAAGGTTTTCACTTAAAACTTAGTGATATTTCATTGGTAAATCTGCTAAAACTGCTATTGCATTTTCATCTGCATGAGTTATATGTATGCATTATTCATTTGCCACTTCTAAACTAGTCTCATAATATTGATTATTAATTCTCCCTGTAGTCTTGTAACTTGTACTTTTTACGACCCCCTATAAACTCCTCTCCCAACAAACATCCTGTGCCTTGCTCTGTTCTCACTCTCTGTCACAGCTGGGTGATCAGTTTAGTCAAGTGTTTGACCAATTAGAATCAGTAATTCCCCAGACCTGTGTGCAGCAGCTCCCCAGCTTTTACCCTCCCTATTTATTAAGACCTCTTAAGGGTAAGGCCACACGAGGAGATTTGCGTGTGCATTAGCGCAGGCGACTTTTCATTGTAGCCTATGGGGGAAAAACGCTGAGGCAGCTCGGGGAGATAGTCGCTCAAAAGATGAGGCGATTAGTCGCCAGGTGACATGTCCTCGTGTGGACTAGCCCTTAGGGGAGAGCATTTGCTGGGGTGAGCATTTGCAAGGGTGCTTAATTTCGACGTGATTTGGAAGAGTTTAACAAGGAGAGACAACACCGAGGACTCCATTAAGGACATAACACTGCTAGAAACTGCAATGGCAAAGTTAATCATTTTTGCTCTGTTGGCATGCACGGTGCTCCCTAAGGTAGTTTAACTGTCCTATTGTCCGTCAGTATTCTATTTACATATCTTCTTCTCTACTCCCTTCCACATACTCCAGCTCGTATACACTTTACAACTACTTGCAACACCTTTGTCCTCTAGTTACTAACAAGACCCGGATATGTTGTCACTTCAAATCCTCTTCCCACATCTTTTCCCTCTTTTACCTACTTTTGCTAGCTGCAGGGGATATCTCTCCAAACCCTGGACCCTGCTCCATACAATCATGCCAACTTGCGCAAATCTTCCCGTTCCTCTACTTTCTCTAACCTTATTCAGATTCTGACTCTTCCTTCTTCCTGTTTTCCCTTTTCTTGTGTGCTTTTTAACACCCACTCTTTAAATCCACATTAATCCATTATCATTTTTGCTCTAGTTCACTTAGTCTTCTTGCACTAACAGAAACCTGGCTCTTACAGAATGATTCCGCCATTGAGGCTGCACTCTCTCATGGCGGTCTATATTTCTTACACCCCCCGAACCATTGGACGTGGTGGGGGAGTTTGAATTCTCCTCTCCCTGCCGGTTCAAACCTATTCCTCCAGCCTTCTCATTTAACTCTCTCTGTACATGTAGCTGTCATTTACAGACCCCCATCAGCATCTTCCTCTGCTGCCTTCCTTTCTGACTTTTGACACCTGGATTTCTTTCATGCTGAGCCCTGCAATCAATAACCTCCTCCTCTGAGCTCCAGCAGTGGACAAACACCCCTACTCATAAGGATGGCCACTTTCTGGATCTAGTGTTTACTAAAAAAAACTCATCAAAATCACATACTATCCGCAACCATTGGCTCATTTGCCCCTTTACAGGCTAAGCGTACACGTGCTCTGAACCCACGACCCTGGCTGAATTCACAAACCAGATTCTTACGCTCCTGTACAAGATCTGCTGAACGTATGTGGAAGAAATCCCGTACGCAAGCAGACTTTATTCACTATAAATTTCTATTGTCCTGCCTCAATTCTGCCTTGTCAAAAGCCAAGCAAGAGTACTACATTACCCTTATAAACAATCACAAATCCAGCCCACGACGCCTGTTTTCTCTATTCAATACTCTTCTCCATCCATCCCTCATCAACAGTATCCGTCAACCAGACACACTCTCCTCAGGACTTGCTGATTCCTTTAAAGACAAAGTAGAGTCCATCCGTAATCAGATCCCTACCTCTACTAATGTAAACCAGCTCCACCTTCCTAAGCCCCCTTCTGCATGTCTTAATTCCTTTCCTCCGGTAACAATGTCTGAAGTCTCCAAGCTTCTCTTGTCCTCCCAACTCACAACTTGCCCTCTTCTCTGCTCAAACACTGTATTGCTTACACCACTACTTACTCACATCTTCAATTCTTCTCTAGCTTCTGGAACCTTCCCTTCTCCTTTTAAACAGGCCTGTGTAAAGCCTATTCTTAAAAAAGGCCTCGCTTGACCCATCCTGTCTATCAAATTACCGTCCTGTCTCCCTTCTACCACTTGCCTCTAAACTCCTAGAGCATATTGTGTTCTCCCGTATTACTAACTTTCTACACATCCATGATCTGTTGGACCCTCTGCAATCTGGTTTCCGACCTGGTCGCTCTACTGAGACTGCTTTGTGCAGAGTTACAAATGATCTTCAGGTTGCCAAGGCCAAAGGTCACTTCTCCATCATTCTCCTCCTTGACCTATCATTTGCATTTGATACAGTTGACCACTCTCTCCTGATGCAGATTCTGTATTCGTAACCAGGCTGCATCTTGGCTCTCTTCTTACATTTCTAACCAATCATTCACTGTCTCCTGTGAAAACCTCATCTCCAGGTCCACTTAATGTGGGGGTGCCGCAAGGCTCTGTACTTGGTCTGCTGTTGTTCTCCCTGTACACTCTTGTCTTTGGGAGATCTCATCCATTCATTTGGCTTTAATTATCATCTGTATGCTGATGATACCCAAATATATTTATCCACCCCTTCATTAATAGCTGAAACAGAGTTTAAATCTCTTAACTGCCTCCTGGCTATCTCAAATTGGATCAACCAGCGCCACCTCAAACTCAACCTAACAAAAACTGAACTTATCTTTCCACCTAAGCCTGGTCCTACTCCCCTATTTACCATCTCTGTTGATGGCATGCTCATTAATCCTGTCAACTCCGCACGCTGTCTGGGGGTAATCTTTTACTCCTCTCTCTCCTTTTCTGATCATGTTAAGATTAACAAAGGTCCAGGGCCAGATGGTATTCATCCCAGGGTAATTAGCGAGCTTAGCTCTGTGATTGCCAAACCTCTTTACTTAATTTTTCAGGATTCATTGAGATCTGGCATTGTGCCGAGAGACTGGCGAATTGCTAATGTGGTGCCTCTATTCAAAAAAGGATCCCGTTCTCAGCCTCAAAACTATAGGCCAGTTAGTCTGACGTCAGTATTAGGAAAGCTTTTCGAAGGGTTAATAAAGGATAAGATACTGGACTTCATAGCAAATCATAATACTATGAGTTTGTGCCAGCATGGTTTTATGCGTAATAGATCTTGCCAGACTAACTTAATTTCTTTTTACGAGAATGTAAGTAGAGACCTCGATTCTGGGATGGCAGTGGATGTGATTTACTTAGACTTTGCTAAAGCATTTGATACAGTGCCACACAAAAGGTTACTGGTTAAATTAAGGAATGTTGGCCTGGAACATAGTATTTGTACCTGGATAGAGAACTGGCTAAAAGATAGACTACAAAGAGTGGTGGTAAATGGAACATTTTCTAATTGGACCAGTGTTGTTAGTGGAGTACCGCAGGGCTCTGTACTAGGTCCCTTGCTTTTCAACTTGTTTATTAATGACCTGGAGGTGGGCATTGAAAGTACTGTTTCTATTTTTGCAGATGATACTAAATTGTGCAGAACTATAGGTTCCATGCAGGATGCTGCCACTTTGCAAAGTGATCTGTCTAAACTGGAAAACTGGGCAGCAAACTGGAAAATGAGGTTCAACGTTGATAAATGCAAGGTTATGCACTTTGGCAAAAATAATATAAATGCAAGTTATACACTAAATGGCAGTGTGTTGGGAGTTTCCTTAAATGAAAAGGATCTAGGGGTCTTTGTAGATAACACGTTGTCTAATTCTGGGCAGTGTCATTCTGTGGCTACTAAAGCAAATAAAGTTCTGTCTTGCATAAAAAAGGGCATTAACTCAAGGGATGAAAACATAATTATGCCTCTTTATAGGTCCTTGGTGAGGCCTCATCTGGAGTATGCAGTTCAGTTTTGGACTCCAGTCCTTAAGAGGGATATAAATGAGCTGGAGAGAGTGCAGAGACGTGCAACTAAATTGGTTAGAGGGACGGAAGACTTAAATTATGAGGGTAGACTGTCAAGGTTGGGGTTGTTTTCTCTGGAAAAAAGGCGCTTGCGAGGGGACATGATTACACTTTACAAGTACATTAGAGGACATTATAGACAAATGGCAGGGGACCTTTTTACCCATAAAGTGGATCACCGTACCAGAGGCCACCCCTTTAGACTAGAAGAAAAGAACTTTCATTTGAAGCAACGTAGAGGGTTCTTCACAGTCAGGACAGTGAGGTTGTGGAATGCACTGCCGGGTGATGTTGTGATGGCTGATTCAGTTAATGCCTTTAAGAATGGCTTGGATGATTTTTTGGACAGACATAATATCCAAGGCTATTGTGATACTAAACTCTATAGTTAGTATAGGTATGGGTATAAAGAATTTTAATTAAAAGTAGGGAGGGGTGTGTGTATGGATGATGGGTTTTCATTTGGAGGGGTTGAACTTGATGGACTTTGTCTTTTTTCAACCCAATTTAACTATGTAACTATGTAACTATATTAACAGCACTGTCAAAACCTGTCACTTTCTTATGCAATATTGCCGAAATAAGCCTCTCTAGGAAGATTTTATATGTATATAATATTTTATGTGTAAATATCAATGTCAAAGGGACACATGCTGGGACAGGGAGTTGCCAAAACAGTTATCTGATAACACTGCAGTCTCTGGGATCAAAATAATAGTTATAGACAAAGAGAGACCCAGGAAAGAGCCAGAAGCGTCAGGTTATTTAAGATAGAACAGTTGGCCCTGAGGTGTGATGCAGTATGTGACTTAACAGTTTCATCATAATGTGTAAATGAAGGATAACTATTTTTGGGGGAGTTGGTTAGGACTGCATTTTGTGATGCAAGAACTGTTTGTGGGTGGGGATCCTTTAAAAGATGAGGATGATAAATACAGGAAGACCAGTATCTTTTGGCAATCATGTACGTCGCTGGGTCTATTGTCCTCTGCATCTTGGGAGTATCATAAGCCACATGTGACATTAAGGGCAGAGACACACAGTCAGATTCAGGGAGATTAGTCTCTTCTTTGGGGCAAATAATCTCCCCGAACTGCCTTCCCGCCGGCGATTTACATTCTTATATGCCTCACTAGGAAACTTTGGGCGACTTCAGAAAACCAATCGCAGGCAGGAGAGGCAAATATCCTCTTATTCGAGGGGACTCATTTCCCCGAACTGCCTTTCCGGTAGCCATTTACAGTCTTGGATGCCTCACGAGGAATCAAACATATGTAACAATTGATGAATTACAGAGTGGGATACATTGTAGCTTTTGTATCCACCCTGTTATCCTCCAGTTAGTTCCACTAGTTCAGGTGCTGAAGTAATTAGAATAATAAAACTAAACTTTTATTAAATTATGTTAAAAAGAAGATTAACCCCAGTGATGCTGGACCATGTCCATAAAACTACATAAAAGTTAAAAACACATAGGGTGGAGAGACAGTGAATTGATAATTTCTCAGCCACAGTGATTGAAAGTGGTAACAATGGGGTGTGAGTTAATTCCACTCTTTGTCTCTCCAGAGGTTTTTAAAAAACATAGGCCTCTGAAGTGTCAATTGTAAATCGTGCACCCACTTTCCACCAAGTTTCAGTATTGCCACCTAAAAGCAAGGCTAGCATGGGGTAAGAGTTATATGGTTCAGTTGCCGTACAGCCTGCAAATTAACAAAAGCCTCCAAGCCAACCCAAACCTTCCTTCCATACGTTTCCCAGATTTGCATACGTTTCCTGCCTGGCTACGTAGGGAGCGCATGGGAGCTGGTCCCCCACCATCCACCTATGTCATCCAATGCGTTTCGCCGGTTAAGTGGCTTCTTCAGGGGCATAAGTGTCTTGAGCAGGTTTAAATAGGATTCCGGTTCCTTGCCGATTGATAATGACAGTTGTTTCCGCATACGTCACTGCCATCACATGACGCTTGGTTTCTCCTGTGTGACCGACTCATTGCTACTTCGGGTCATCTGTGTGCATGCGCTAAACTACGAATGCACATGCATGAGCTCAATCTTGCGCACTTTTGCTTACTAGTGCGATTCTACGCATTCGTATACCTAAAGCAATTCTTGCGCTTAAGTTAGGTGGTGTGTGACTCTAGTAACATGTTTAGAAGTGCCTTTTATTAATTCAGTGCTATGAGCAGTAATGGTCAGAATGGGCAGTGATAGATCAATATACTTTGACCATAGTTGCAGTTATCAATATATGCCTCACGAGGAAACTTCGGATGATGCCAGGGTTGGGCACTGCTATTGCTGGTTGCTGGAGCATGTGGATACAGTCGTGATGGCTTACAGCTGGGCAGTCTCTGTGGTCCTCCATGTATGTAAAAAGATAGTTTGGAATTCTAGGTAGCCAACTTTGTAAGCCAGAAAGGGTACAGCCCCTGTCGTAAATGCATAACAGTGTTTGATTCCTTCTGCCAATCATGAAGGCAGCTTCCCCTGCCTGTGATTTGTGAGACAGGCCATTCACATGATATAACAGGCTGGCAATTATAGGAACCAACCAGGCCATGAGTTGTAATGGTGCAAATCACGGCTAAGACTGCTTGACCAATGGGGTGCCATTTGGTGAGCATGCCCAGTTTAGTCTCCATACAAAAATCAGGCATAGTTCTTGGGAACAACTATGTGTATTGTGTTATAGAGGGTCCTGGAATTGTTTGCCCTCACAGTTGGGGTCACATACCAAAGAATGAGGCTGGCTACGCTTGACATTAGATAGGGCATAGGTTATCAGTGGCATACCATTTGTTGGAGCAATGTGGCAGGGGGTATGAAGATACTTTTAAGCATAATGCTATATAATAAGCTGTTTTAACACACCCTCTGGTTTCTGTTTTGAAGCTTCTTTGGTGATTCCTACCTTGGCCTTGAGAACAAAAGCACCTGTTTAGCATTGGCAGGTTCTTATCTGTAAGTTTATCTGTAATTCTGTTTTTTGTGTGCCTTGAAATGGCGACTCCCCTTTACTGCTGTGCTCCTTTTGCATTACTGTGCCATGTAAAAGATTCCATAAATCCCATAGTCTCTTTGTTCAGGGCTCTGACTTTTGGTGGGTTCAGAATCCACAGAATTTCCCCAACCTGCAATCTTGCCTCCTGCCCTAGAGAACTGCCCTCAGCCATGCGCTGACACAGGAGCATAAAATATATATATTTACCATCTAATTTCCAGTTTTACTGCACTGTGTAAGCACAAAACCTTGGGTAAGCCTTAAAGGGGTATCTGGGACGGGAGGCAAGATGGCCGCATGTTTTTCGCTAGTATAGTACTTTTTTAGTTAAGACCATCCCCAACCCAAGGATTAAGGTTAGCAATAATAATTACTTGGTGACTAATAAATTGACACACCATGTGGTGATTAAGTCTTCCCTTGTCCATTACTATTTCCAAAATAATTGGCCAAATTCATGTAATAAACTGCGTAGCACGTAACGTTTTTTTTATAATGCAGTCTTGTCAATTGTCCCTGCTAGACAAATTGCTGTAGTAGGGGGAGTTTGAAATTAAAAAAAAAAAAAAAAAAAAAGATCTTGGAAGTGAATGATGAAACAAACATTTTTGTGTAGCTTAATTAAAGGGATACTGTCATGGGAATTTTTTTTTTTTTTTTTTTCAAAATTAATCAGTTAATAGTGCTGCACATGACTTGTGGCAGCTGGGAAATTGACAGTATGTCTAACCCCATGTCAGATTTCAAAATTGAATATAAAAAAATCTGTTTGCTCTTTTGAGAAATGGATTTCAGTGCAGAATTCTGCTGGGGCAGCACTTTTAACTGATTAATTTTGAAAAACCGGCCTAAATCGGCCTAAACTCAAAATACCTGTATTCTTATTTACAGCCAGGGCGCCAATTAGGAGTATACAAAGGTGATTTAGTACTATATGTCACACAGAGCCCCAACCCATATAGTTTTACAAAAACTCAAAAAAGGCTACTTTCAGTGATTCCTGGTTTTGCTGTATCTACCCTAATTGACTGTATGGTTGGCCGGTAACGTAGCACCATACATACAGTATAGGACAGTTTATAACTTGTTACCTTACTGTGGCTGGACTATATATCAACTAAAAATTATAAGCAGCCATGCCTTGCTTTAGGCCTCCACAATTTGTGAATATAAAGTATACCGTCTGTATGGTATATTACATGTTGATGATGATAATAATAAAATCCTAAGTTACACTGCATATCAAGGTAGGCTATTTGTTTTTGAGTAGAACAGCATCGGGTTGCTCTGACACATTATAACCAGCTAGAAATCATTTGCAGTATTATTCAAATGTGGGGTCATACCTTAGTAATTTATTTGTACACTCACTTAATGATTTTTCAGCAAACTCTGGATCAGAAGCTGGGAATGTCCTTATTTCTTTGCAAGTAAAGTTGCTGAACCGTGTTAGCCAGTAAAAATGTTACAGGGGTACTGTGTTTAGGAGAGGCTGGGCAAAGTCTGAGAGAGAAAAACACACCACCGATTCACTGTAACCGATAAAAAACTGGACACACCAATAGGAAATCATTTCAATGGCCCTCATCACTCCATAAAGGATTTAAGAATTTTGGTTCTTTAGGGCAATTTTAAAACCGATAATGAAAGAAAAGTGCGGGGATACAAATTAATGGAAACTTTTTCAATTCTCTGTCGAAGGGACTAAACCTGGGCCTTGAATTTATGGCAAATTATGAGGACTAAGAAAGGCCTGCACCAGGTTAGAAATGCCAACTTGTGTGGATCTGGATCAGATCATATGGAATTCCTTTGATTATACTCTACACTACAATAATTCAGCCCTATTTATACTCAGCCTATTTGACCCACATTATCTTGTACCTTATCTGCTTGTCTTTTGCAGATCCTCTCGTATATGACTTTGACACCTCACACATAGATTGATATTCCTTTTTGTTGGTCATTTGACATGTGAGCTGAATGTTGTGTGTGTGTGTATATATATATATATATATATATATATATATATATATATATATATATATATATATATATATATATATATATAACAAACAAGGGAAAGTTGTGCTCACCACTATTTTTTAAAAACCATTAGGCGGGGGTGCAATTAGGGTGTGACCACAAAATACATATAGTCAACTACAAGAGGTCCTCTGCACTCAACCCATTATCAATATATTTAAGACAGCGACATTTTGTGCATACTGCTACTAAAAAATGCCTTACCCTTTAAACAACACAGGGATTGTTTGTCCATATATTGCAATATATTTAAGCTGGCCAACTACGTCAAAGTCATCCCATATCTGGCCAGTCCTACGCTTAATTTTCATCTGATTCATTAAGAATTCAATTGCTTAATTATACATTTTACAAAGGGACTAAGTTTTACCTGCAACTTACTAGCTGCTTTCAAAGTAAACCTCCATACTTGGCTGCCCTTTTATTAGACACCAGTGGGATCACCTGACTATAGCTGGGAAGGGTGGGAGCTACAACATGGAGCTGGTCACTGCTCCTGTATAACTATAACAAACAAGGGAAAGTTGTGCTCACCACTATTTTTTAAAAACCATTAGGCGGGGGTGCAATTAGGGTGTGACCACAAAATACATATAGTCAACTACAAGAGGTCCTCTGCACTCAACCCATTATCAATATATTTAAGACAGCGACATTTTGTGCATACTGCTACTAAAAAATGCCTTACCCTTTAAACAACACAGGGATTGTTTGTCCATATATTGCAATATATTTAAGCTGGCCAACTACGTCAAAGTCATCCCATATCTGGCCAGTCCTACGCTTAATTTTCATCTGATTCATTAAGAATTCAATTGCTTAATTATACATTTTACAAAGGGACTAAGTTTTACCTGCAACTTACTAGCTGCTTTCAAAGTAAACCTCCATACTTGGCTGCCCTTTTATTAGACACCAGTGGGATCACCTGACTATAGCTGGGAAGGGTGGGAGCTACAACATGGAGCTGGTCACTGCTCCTGTATAACTATAACAAACAAGGGAAAGTTGTGCTCACCACTATTTTTTAAAAACCATTAGGCGGGCGTGCAATTAGGGTGTGACCACAAAATACATATAGTCAACTACAAGAGGTCCTCTGCACTCAACCCATTATCAATATATTTAAGACAGCGACATTTTGTGCATACTGCTACTAAAAAATGCCTTACCCTTTAAACAACACAGGGATTGTTTGTCCATATATTGCAATATATTTAAGCTGGCCAACTACGTCAAAGTCATCCCATATCTGGCCAGTCCTACGCTTAATTTTCATCTGATTCATTAAGAATTCAATTGCTTAATTATACATTTTACAAAGGGACTAAGTTTTACCTGCAACTTACTAGCTGCTTTCAAAGTAAACCTCCATACTTGGCTGCCCTTTTATTAGACACCAGTGGGATCACCTGACTATAGCTGGGAAGGGTGGGAGCTACAACATGGAGCTGGTCACTGCTCCTGTATAACTATAACAAACAAGGGAAAGTTGTGCTCACCACTATTTTTTAAAAACCATTAGGCGGGGGTGCAATTAGGGTGTGACCACAAAATACATATAGTCAACTACAAGAGGTCCTCTGCACTCAACCCATTATTGCAATATATGGACAAACAATCCCTGTGTTGTTTAAAGGGTAAGGCATTTTTTAGTAGCAGTATGCACAAAATGTCGCTGTCTTAAATATATTGATAATGGGTTGAGTGCAGAGGACCTCTTGTAGTTGACTATATGTATTTTGTGGTCACACCCTAATTGCACCCCCGCCTAATGGTTTTTAAAAAATAGTGGTGAGCACAACTTTCCCTTGTTTGTTATAGTTATACAGGAGCAGTGACCAGCTCCATGTTGTAGCTCCCACCCTTCCCAGCTATAGTCAGGTGATCCCACTGGTGTCTAATAAAAGGGCAGCCAAGTATGGAGGTTTACTTTGAAAGCAGCTAGTAAGTTGCAGGTAAAACTTAGTCCCTTTGTAAAATGTATAATTAAGCAATTGAATTCTTAATGAATCAGATGAAAATTAAGCGTAGGACTGGCCAGATATGGGATGACTTTGACGTAGTTGGCCAGCTTAAATATATTGCAATATATGGACAAACAATCCCTGTGTTGTTTAAAGGGTAAGGCATTTTTTAGTAGCAGTATGCACAAAATGTCGCTGTCTTAAATATATTGATAATGGGTTGAGTGCAGAGGACCTCTTGTAGTTGACTATATGTATTTTGTGGTCACACCCTAATTGCACCCCCGCCTAATGGTTTTTAAAAAATAGTGGTGAGCACAACTTTCCCTTGTTTGTTATAGTTATACAGGAGCAGTGACCAGCTCCATGTTGTAGCTCCCACCCTTCCCAGCTATAGTCAGGTGATCCCACTGGTGTCTAATAAAAGGGCAGCCAAGTATGGAGGTTTACTTTGAAAGCAGCTAGTAAGTTGCAGGTAAAACTTAGTCCCTTTGTAAAATGTATAATTAAGCAATTGAATTCTTAATGAATCAGATGAAAATTAAGCGTAGGACTGGCCAGATATGGGATGACTTTGACGTAGTTGGCCAGCTTAAATATATTGCAATATATGGACAAACAATCCCTGTGTTGTTTAAAGGGTAAGGCATTTTTTAGTAGCAGTATGCACAAAATGTCGCTGTCTTAAATATATTGATAATGGGTTGAGTGCAGAGGACCTCTTGTAGTTGACTATATGTATTTTGTGGTCACACCCTAATTGCACCCCCGCCTAATGGTTTTTAAAAAATAGTGGTGAGCACAACTTTCCCTTGTTTGTTATAGTTATACAGGAGCAGTGACCAGCTCCATGTTGTAGCTCCCACCCTTCCCAGCTATAGTCAGGTGATCCCACTGGTGTCTAATAAAAGGGCAGCCAAGTATGGAGGTTTACTTTGAAAGCAGCTAGTAAGTTGCAGGTAAAACTTAGTCCCTTTGTAAAATGTATAATTAAGCAATTGAATTCTTAATGAATCAGATGAAAATTAAGCGTAGGACTGGCCAGATATGGGATGACTTTGACGTAGTTGGCCAGCTTAAATATATTGCAATATATGGACAAACAATCCCTGTGTTGTTTAAAGGGTAAGGCATTTTTTAGTAGCAGTATGCACAAAATGTCGCTGTCTTAAATATATTGATAATGGGTTGAGTGCAGAGGACCTCTTGTAGTTGACTATATATATATATATATACAAAACAATCTCAAACAAGGGAAAGTTGTGCTCACCACTATTTTTTAAAAACCATTAGGCGGGGGTGCAATGAGGGTGTGACCACAAAATACATATAGTCAAATACAAGAGTCCTCTGCACTCAACCCATTATCAATATATTTAAGACAGAGACATTTTGTGCATACTAGACAAAGGGACTAGGTTTTACCTGCAACTTACTTGCTGCTTTCAAAGTAAACCCCCATACTTGGCTGCCCTTTTATTAGACACCAGTGGGATCACCTGACTATAGCTGGGAAGGGTGGGAGCTACAACATGGAGCTGGTCACTGCTCCAGCTATAGTCAGGTGATCCCACTGGTGTCTAATAAAAGGGCAGCCAAGTATGGGGGTTTACTTTGAAAGCAGCAAGTAAGTTGCAGGTAAAACCTAGTCCCTTTGTAAAATGTATAATGAAGCAATAGAATTCTTAATGAATCGGATAAAATTGAGCATAGGACTGGCCAGATATGGGATGACTTTGACGTAGTTGGCCAGCTTAAATATATTGCAATATATGGACAAACAATCCCTGTTTTGTTTAAAGGGTAAGGCATTTTTCAGTAGCAGTATGCACAAAATGTCTCTGTCTTAAATATATTTTGATAATTGGTTGAGTGCAGAGGACTCTTGTATTTGACTATATATATATATATATATATATATATATATATATATATATATATATATATATATATATATATATGCGCGAATACCACAGCTTCATTGTAATCAGCTTAAAAAAGGAACTAAAATGTTCTGAAAGCTTGCTATGATTATATTAGTTTGCCAATAAAGGTATCACCATTATACCACTTTTGTTGTTTTTTATTTCAAAAGGGTTGTCCTGTAACTAATTTCTTTGTTGATGTTTCAGAACCTTCTATTCATTTTCCCCCCATAGACCATAGAGCATGTGCACTTACACATGAAGTGAGTGGTGTGACATCTGGGTATATGTATTGTCCCCATTCAAATAAAGTCTGTCCCATCTCTATCACAGGACAGACCCAAGGGACAGTGCTGTGATATCAGGAGCTTTTGTCTTACTGGTAGTCCCAGATTTCACCTGCAGGAGATCCCTCTAGGAAAATATAAAAACCGACCATATAAGCTGTAAACCAAATGGCTTTTTAATAAGTTCCATATGTTACTAGACACTTCAAGCTGTAACGTTCATTTTTCACACCGTCTTAATGGCCTTTCATAGTAAAATAAGAGGGACTAGAGTCTTTACAAACCTTGATCTTTACTGTTACTTCAATGGCAGGGTTTTTAATGTAACTGCCATACCTATTCAAGGTGCTTTGATGGGACAATCATACCCCAAAAGGGCATCATCGGTGGCAATGGATGTGCACCCTTGCCATACTTTGCAACGCTGCCCCATTTTTCGCCTTCATCTTCCTCATGGATTCCACAAAATTTCTACAGCCTAATGATTGGCGCTTAATTGGTTGGTTGGTTGGTAACATGGCAGTGCCTACCATTGACTTCTGCAGCAAAGGGACAAACTGCTGGAACCCTGAAGCCCCCCACAAACATATTTACAAAATATTGTAGGTCCAGCGTAGAAGGCAGCATTACGGGACTTAAAAACTATACCCCCAAAATGAATACTTGAGCAACAGATAGTTTATATCAAATTAAGTGACATGTAAGAATCTTGCCAAACTGGAATATAAATTTAAGTAAATTAAGTAAATTTCTCTCTTGCCTTGAACCACCATTTTGTGATGGTCTCTGTGCTGACGCAGAGGTCACCTGACCAGAAATACTACAACTCTAACTGTAACAGGAAAAGACACAACTGTCTGTTAATTGGCTCGTGACCTAACATGTATGGTTTGTTTGGTGTGTTGTGTGCATAGTGAATCGTACAATCCCAGGGGGCTGCACTTATTTTTTAAAATGGCAATTTTCTATTTATGATTACCCAATGGCTCCTACTACTAAAAACTATATTATGAAAATGGTTTATTAACATGAAGCAGGGTTTTACATATGCAATGTTTTATGCAATATCTTTTTATAGAGACCTACATTGTTTGGAGGTATAGTTTTCCTTTTACGAATTTTAAAAGTGGAAGATTCAAAAAGTTTGAGAAAATTCTGTGCCCAGTACATCACACGGTAGAGCTACATCCAATTGTGATTTACACACGTGGCATGCTCCTTTGCCTCCAGCTAAGGCCGGTGTTACATCTGCATGCTACACCTTTCTCTTTAAAATGACTTCCTTCCCCCGCAGTACCCTCTACATTCCTGTTGGTATTAAGGATGAAAATTATGGTCATTAAAAAAAACAAGTAGAACCAGCATTTTGCTTCCAGCCTGTCAGAACAAGGTGTGAAAAACTTTGCTTCAGTCGTACATTAGTCGTTTATTCGCACGCCAAGATCCACATTTTAACATTAATGTTTCTAGCGGAAAAAAATTGGATTCCTAATTATACTTGTGTTCTGTTCACAAGAAGGGACATGAAATCTTGCCAGCAGCACTGGGAACTGCATAGAGACCTCGGAAATAGATTTCATATGTTCAGCGTAGGCTGGTTTAAAGGAGACACAAACCCTTAATTTAAAAAAACCCTACCCTACTTAGCCCCCCCCCCAGCCTAGCTGCCCGGGCAAATGCCCCTAGCTCTTTACTTACCCCTCCGTGCAGATTCTATCCATTGTAGTTCACAGACGCCATCTTCAGACGCTTCAGTAATCTTCGGAATGTGACCGGTGCTTTGGCAACTTTCGTGAGTTTAGGCACATGCGCAGTTGTCGTGAAACAGAAAATTGCTCCAACTGTGCATGCGCCGCTTCACCGAAGATTACTGAAGAAAAGAAGATGGTGCATGTGAACTCCGCTGGAAAGATAGGGTAGGGTTTATTTTTTACTTAGTGTTTGTTTCTCCTTTAATTTGCATTGTGTAGGCCTCTATCTATGCACATTCAGCAGGAATAACTACATGCATAGAAAATCAGATCTCGAGGGCACCTGACAGTATATTTGCATGTATTTCAGCTTGCACACTCGTACTCTCAGCAACTTCATTGTGGCTGACTATGAAGGGCTGGAAAAGATGTTTTAAGTAAAACTTCGATCCTTTAAGTTAAACTTTGAAACGGCGCTTCACAAGGAAGCTCAGGGGAAGACAAAACAAGAAAAAAATGGTGGAAATATAGTGTATTATATTTTTTGGTAATCAGCCACCTCTTTGTGCAGAGCACTATATTATTTGTGGAACCCACTCCAACATCCACCAAAAATAACCTTATTCTTGAAGATTCACCATCAGGGGAGGGTTTATAGAGATTATAGGCCTGTCTGTAGATATATGCAACGCTCCTATTCCAAATGCTGTCTGAATTTTCTATAGGAAAAGCACGTCATATGGTGTAAAAACATTTCTTTAATAAATAATGTATACATTTAAAATCACACTCCCATAAAAACAAGTGGAACAAGCATATAGCAGTCTTTCCCAGGTCTGCAGTGCTTTTGTCCGATCCGCTTGGAGTTCAGTTTGTTTACAAGCTGGCAAAAAACTCTCTTCACAGCGTGTCCTTGTCTCGGGCGCACTCTGGTTGACATCACTAAGCCCTGCCTGACGCGTTTCGTCACTATGGACTTCCTCCTTTGAGGGGGTGGGGCACGGTGCACAAATATATAAAAGGAGTGTGTCTGGCAGAAGTGGGGCACTAGGAGGTCATGAACACAGGCTAAAGTTCAGCTCGCACTTGTCTGCGGCCAGGAAACTGAGTGGCAGTTGAACCTGTGGGTCACGCGGGCTTCGGGTTGGCAAACACATCAATATACCGCCAAAATGTCCTGTCTTTCGCTGGACAGTCCCGATTTTGAAAGCTCAACCCTCGGTCCTGGATTGTTGGTGTAATGTCTTGAGGTTCTCTTTGCTATCCTGCTCTGAACAGCCAGAAAGTTTCTGAAATGTAATTAAATAAGAGGCTTTTTGCAGAGAGCCCAGAATACTCGGCAGGTACACATTTGTAACAATTTAAGTTAAGCAAAGATACAATTGTAAATATTTCAGAAAAGCAAGTCTCTTGGGGTAACTGTGCAGGGCAATTCATTTTCATTAGCTGTAATAACACATAAAACCTGACCATAAAACTCCACGAAATGTGGTCAAACTTTCCGTAACCTGCCAAATTTTATAAAATGGATGTGGCATTTAGGTGGTGTGGCCATAAAATGGGCATGGTCAAAAAACGTGCACCTTGTTTAGAGCAACAGATTTTTGTTCCTCTTTCTATTTTTCAAATGTTGGGAGGTATATGCATTAATAGTAAGTAACAATAGCAGCCACCTACACTAATGTGCAGCTTTCTAGCAGAGCGGGTTCTTTTAGAGCAGAGAGGGGTTATTTTGACTTTAATTGATTCTAATAGACAGCCTGTAAAGGTGTTTGACTTGGTACTGTGCTACTGCCAATACTGACTGTTCAAGTGAATGGGAAGCAGCCTGCATTAGGTAGTGGTGTATGGAGCACCATGGTTGTTTTGATAACTTAAAAAGACTCTTTAACATGTCACCCAATCATGTGAATGAAAAGCCACAGACAAGGATGCTGTCAGGTAGGGATATCTAGGGATTATTTACGTCAATGTTCTCAAGTGCTCCTCATCTGACAGCATCGGTCACAGGTAAAACACCCATGGGCTGTTAGATTTTAAGTTCTGAATCAGACCTTAAAGGGATTGTGTTGTGGTAAAACATCAGTTAATAATGCTCCTACAGCAAAATCCTGTACTGAAATCAGTTTTTTACTAGAACATTTTTTTTTTTATATTTAGCTTTTAAATTTGATGTGAGGCAATCTATTTTCTTACTTTCCTACGTCCCCTAAGCTTTGGACGTTTCTTTACTGCTGCGCTGCAAGTTGAAGGGTTATTCTCATTGAAGGATAAAAATGCCTGAACTGCTTCACCTGCTCTGCTTTGAGCTAATAGCACATGTTGTCTTGTATTTTAGTGAGGGGGAAAAAGGTCAAAACTGCCCATAATGTCTCCCATTCACTTTAGGGCGATGGCACACTGGAAGATTTGTTGCCTGTGGGGAATCTGCACAACTGATATATATTTTACTTCCCCTGTTTTACACTGACGCCAAAGAAAAGTATTTTCGCACGCAGGCAGATTTCCAGTGGGTTGCCAATTTTCCAGTGTGCTGTAACCCATTGGGCATTGGCAGGTAGTGCACTTTGTTGCCTACAGGGAGCGAAAGACCGGAAAATAAATTTTATTGCTCCCTATATGAATTGCTATGGGTAAAACTGTTTGTACAGGTGGTTATTTAAATGTTGTAAATGCTCTTGTTGTGTTATTACAGCATAAAATGCATGAGGCTAACTCTGCTGTTTGATTCTTGAATACATGTCTTATCTGATTTTTACACTCTTGACTTGAGGACTGCTCAATGAGTGCCTGCTGATATACATATGGTTGTTCCCTAGCTGAAGGCTCAGGGCAGTGCACCTGGTCCTCCTACTGACTATGGAGAGTTTTGGACTAAGTCATCTTTGTTTCTGGATAAGTTTGTGGCAAGGGTTGCATGACACTGTGAGCCTAAGGGCTGGGAAAGTGTTTGTACGAGTTTACACAGTCTTTTAACAGATTTCTTTTGTTTTGGGCATTTTCATCCTTCAACAGTAGCTTTTCTATAAAACCAAATGTATTCAGTAAAAAGTGCAAGTTCATTTTTACAATTTGAGTAAAGTGTTGCCAGTGTTGGACTGGCCCGGCGGGAAACTGGGAAAAAATCCGGTGGGCCCCGACCCTCATGGGCCCCCACCCGGCCAGACCACTCTTCTGATAATAGGAATGGTTAAAAAAAAAAAAGTTTTCTTTCTGCGCATGCGCGCTGTGTGCGCATTCATGCATGTGGCCCGATTGGCACCTCACAGTAGGGGGGGCCAAAGGGGGCCCTGGACAGAGGTCCCGGTGGGCCCAGGGCCCCCCAGTCCGACCTTGAGTGTTGCTACTATTTGCAAAGATATCATGAAGTATATTTTATTATATAGTTATATAATAATTGTGGTCCTTATATAATACATTTAAAAAAAACAAAAAAAACTGCAATTTTTAATCATTTGTCTCCAACAACCACATGTTTCCTGCGGCTTGTTAATACCACTTTCCCTTTAAAGGTGTTTTGGCTGTGAATCCTGTGTTTTTTTGGCAAGGTTCTTAATGATTAGTGAAGAACATGATCTAAGGTTTGGGTAAAGTTCACAACTCTATCTTACCTTGTCACGATGAGACAATCAAAGGTTTGATTGTAAAAAAAAAAAAAAATGCAATGTATTGTTAGAAAATTGCATTTGTAGTTGTATAAAAAGAGAAAGCAGCCTTTATTAAAGGGGTTGCTCACCTTTCAATTAACTTTTAGTATGATGTATAGAGTGATTATTTTGAGACAATTTGCAATTGTTTTAATTTTTTAATATTTTTTGTGGTTTTTGAGTTATTTAGCTTCTTATTCAGCAGATCTATGGTTTGCAGTTTCAGCAGTCTGGTTTCTAGGGTCCAAATTACCCTAGCAATCATGCATTGATTTGAATAAGAGACTGGAATATGAATAGGAGGACTGCATGGAAAGATGAGTAATAAAAATGACAACAAATGTGTAGCCTTAAGAGCATGTTTTTAGATGGGGTCAGTGACCCCCATTTGAAAGCTGGAGATAGTCTGTATAAAAACTTTAAATACATCTTACGGTTTAACTTTTGTTTCCTCAGGGGGCAGATCCCATGCCTTACAATAATCATATTTGTTTTAGCATAACTGCTTCTCTCTGTTCTTTTTAAGAAAAAGGCTGACTCAGCCTGAAAGCCCAAAGAGGTATTTATTCGTGATGTACGGGCCAGGCCAATACCAGCGGGTTCGAGCCGACCTTGCACTCTTTTTCGAGGGTGGTGGGCCGATGCAGGTTGAGCTCTTCTCCTGCTCTCTCCGCCCCGTTGCAGTGCTGGCTTCCGACTTTCGAGTTTTTCTTTTATAGACTATGCTAGAGTCCTGCAGCGGATCGGGTAGCCACGGGTTACCTGCAAAAACCTGTGGTACCCTGCGGGTAGAAGTTCCGGGTGCGGGCAGTGGCATAACGATCGAGGAAGCAGACCCCGCAGTTGAAGGGGGGTTGCGCGGCGGGGGGCCTGCTTCCTCAGTAGTATACACAACCGGCAGGGACCACCAGTTTGGGGGAAGGTGCTGGCAATCCAGACCTCTGCAAGGCTTCTGGAGTGCGTCACTGATGTAAACCTTTATCCACCCGTCCAATCAGCGTTGCCGGAAACTCCCGACTGTTATGAATGAGCCAATGAAAGCGAGAGGAATGTGACACGCATTAAAGCGTCTCGTAAGTTCCGTCTTTCTTTGGGAGCTTGCAGGTGCCATTTTAAAAAGCGCTGACGTCATTTTCCCCCGCGGCTCCTCCACATTTCGCATGTGCAAATTGTTTTCCCTTCGCTTGACCCCTCAGCAGTGTTAGACAGCGTGTAGATTATTACTGTAGCCCCTGACCACCAATTCTTACTTGCCATTACTTATAAATCAATGGCTTGTGCACATTAAAGGGGAAAACCTTTTGCGGCTTCACTGAATGTCATCCTGAATCCTTCCCTCCTGTTTCTTCTGCAATTATTATTTGTTCCCACTCACTTTTCCCTGGAATGTTCCAACACAAAAATTAGGCTTGTGTAGTGTAAGCAGCAGCACTTAATGTCCAAATGATGGGGGGGAATGTCACCTCCCCATCCGCATCCCCTTTCCCAGGTCTGTCTCTCTTCCAGCTACTAGAGCAGCACAAAAACTTTCTGCCCATGGTGATACTCGGTACTAGCTGCCCCCTTCGAACCTCTTCTCTTCTACTCCCTAACCCCCTTTCCCAGTATGGGAGCCATCTGATTGGACAATAATATAAGTGGACGGGCTAACGGGGTCAAGCATTTCTGCACGTACAAGCTCAATATGCAAATGCAGAAGAAAAGGAGCTCTCTGCTGTACAGTGCCCATGTCTTTGCCCTGGTAATTCTCTGGTCAGGGAGGCAAGGAAGCTGTACAGGATTGGAACAGGTACTGCATTCAGTGACGTGACTTTGCCATTTCATAGACAAACTAAGCAACTGGCTGCTGAGCTAGGGGAATATGTTTCTGACTACTTCCAATGATGGCAGTTCCAGTTTCCTATAACATCACTTCCTGATTCTTGATGGTCAGCGAGTCGTGGGTCCGGGTTGCGTATAAGGTACTTGCAGGTCAGGTAGTGGGTCCAATCGGGTAAGAATGCAGGTCCGGATTGCGGGTACGGGTCGGGTACGGGTTCTAAAAAGTCGACCCTCGCAGGACTCTAGACGATGCACCTGGTAGCCCCTTTTATGACATCACTGGCGGGTCGTGCAGGTCTATAGGCAGCCAGTAGGTGGGTGCGGGTGGAGGGAGGACACCCGGGTGTGGGTCGGAAAAAATCGAACCCGCACGTCACTAGTGGCTATAGTAATAAAGATGATCCGCTATGTCCAAAAAACTGTGCTTACGAAACTATTTGTCACTAGCTTTCCTCTAGCAATACTAGTCTGGAACAAAAACAGATGTATTCCTTGTTCTGTAGTGTGTTTCTAAGACTCTGACTGTTACAATCTTCCTACAAATGTGGTCATTCTCTAACAGTGTACTAGAATGCTTGTTCCTTGATAACACCTAATCTAAATGTTTTAACATACATCTACAACAATTATAACAATGACTAAGAATGCACTCCATAAAGTACAGTATTATAGCTCATACTGTAGACCAAAATGTATATGTTGCAGATTTCATTTTATTAAGTGACCAAAAAATGCAAGAAATGCTCTTGGAAATGTTAATCTTATAAGGCCATAAGTACAGCACAAATGCTGCTTTTAACACCTGCATATTCAGAAGAAACTCTAGTTGGACATCGACTTTCACTTGATTTTGTCACATAACTTTTCTTTTTTGCTGGCCTTCTTTAAAAACCTTTGATAATCATTGCTATGTGCAAGACTAAAGTTTAATACTTAACTGTAGTAGATGTTTGATATATCTGTTTCACAGTGAAGGACTGAATTAGGAACAAAAGTCCTATATTGCAAAACTACAGTACAGGTATAGGATCCCTTATCCGGAAACACAATATCCAGAAAGCTCCGAATTACGGAGTAGCTGTCTCCCATAGACTCCATTTTATCCAAATAATCCAAATTTTTAAAAATGATTTCCTTTTTCTCTGTAATAATAAAACAGTAGTTTGTACTTGATCCCAACTAAGATATAATTAATCTTTATTGGAAGGTAAACCAGCCTATCGGGTTTATTTAATGTTTAAATGAATTTCTAGTAGACTTAAGGCATGAAGACCCAAATTACAGAAAGATCCGTTATCCGGAAAACCCCAGGTCCCAAGCATTCTGGTCCCATACCTGTATATGACTTTAAAGCTGTGGACAACAAAGTAGAATTTTTTTTTACATTTATCTCTCCGTTGAATATGGAAATTAGTTTTAGGTTTGTCTTGCGACCAAATCTAATTTGAGAAGCCATTTATGTATTGATTATTTTTCTTGCCACTATTACTAATAGGACAAGGCAGCTCGCTGCATCTGAGGCTTGCCTTCCCAGCCTACTTCGTCAGATAATAATTTAAGCCTTCCAGTTACCCTAGATCTGTATTGATTTTATAAGAATCTTGGATCTGGGCCACTATATGGTGCTTAATTTGTTTTTTTTTTAAAAAGGCTTTTAAAACCATTGCAGAGCTTCTAGACCCATTTATAGAATGTATGATCTGTGGCACTTAAAGAGTCAAATAAGAACTATTGTGTGGTTTGCCCTTGCATTCTTAAAGGAACAGTAACGTCAAAAAATCAAGTGTTTTAAAGTAATGAAAATATAATGCAGTGTTGCCCTGCACTGGTAAAACTGCTGTGTTTCATTAAGAAACACTACAATTGTTTATATAAATAAGCTGCTGTGTAGCAATGGGGGCAGCCATTCAAAGGAGAAAAGGCTCAGGTTACACAGCAAATGGCACTTAAGCTCTGTCTGTCTAATGGTGTTATCTGTTATCCATTAGTTAACCTGTGCCATATAGCCGTTTTTCAATTTCCGCCATTGCTCCACAGCGGCTTGTTTATATGAACTATAGTAGTGTTTCTGAAACAAACAGATCAGTTTTACCAGTGCAGGGCAACACTACATGATATTTTCATCACTTTAAAAAACTCAAAATTTTTGGTGTTACTGTTCCTTTAAGTATGATTATTCTGGAGCATTGGCTCAACAATACTCCTTTGAGTATTTTCGATGTATAAAACTGTACATACTGTATTTTATATTGGCATGCTTTGGGGATATACAGCTTTAAAAATCAGTTGTATTTCAGTATATGTTAACAAAATACAGAGAAATATGTATGAAAGAAAGCCGATACCCTCAGGTCCTTCTCCATCAAGGATTTGGCCATCTTAAGCTGGCCATAGACGGAAAGATCCGATCGTACGAATCAACGTACGATCGGACTTTCCTATCTCCCAACCCGCCGCTAACCCTTCAGATCAAAGTCTTACTATTCCGATCAAATAAAGTAGTTAAATAACAGATCAGCCAATGTTCTGCCCCTGAGAGCAATCGTACGATAGACAAAGCTAGTGACAGTCTCCCTCTGAAAATTGTACGATCGGCAATACATGCAGAGATATTATCGGCAGGTGACAGAAATTTTCTAACCTGTCCCATCGACCGATCTTCGCCGGACGAAAAATATCGGGACTCTCCACACACGGTCCGAAAATCGTACGAATCCATGATTCGTACAATTGGATTGTTGCGTCTATGGCCAGCTTAAGTCCCATTTAAAGGGTCGTTCCAAATGCTTTTTCAGTTAAGGTGTTTAAGAATAAAAGTGGACCTACTACAGGACCCTGTGGCAAAATAATGTACCATTGACAAATTCCCTCTGTGCAGGATCTGTCGGTTCCGTTTTCTATCCATGTACAAACAAACAGCATTACCAAAACCAACAGACCTTACCTTAAAAATAAATGTTTATGTGGCACTGTATCAAAAGCTTTGGCAACATCCAAATTAATCTTAAATTCCTGCTTACATGATCTGCCATATTATTTGGACTTTATTCATTAACTTCAAAAATTAATGAATACAGATTCAAAGTTTTGCACACAAAAAATGTATTTGAACGTTTAGCTTGCATTTTTTTGTATTAATCTTTCATTAAAATCTTGCCGTTTTATTATCATTTTTTAAACACTTTTTTAATTTTTTTTTATTTACAGTGGGATATTGTATGTGAAAATGACTGGAAGGGACCATTAACAACATCATTATTTTTTGTCGGAGTGCTTCTTGGCTCGTTTGTCTCTGGTCAACTATCAGACGGGTAATGTCTTTCTAACCTGCTGGCTTTCCAGATAAGAAACATCAGATAAACCCAGTAGGATTGTTTTGCCTCCAATTAGGATTAAGTTGGGATTAGTTGGGATCAAGTCAAAGCCTTTGACAAAGCTCGAATATAGTGGGCAAAACGCGTCAGGCGCATTTGATTTTAGTGCGGTTAGGCAGGGCGTCAGAACTTTGTTTTGATGGGGCAGTGACCATTCTTCGAACCGGGAGGGGACTCAGTGGGGGTGAGGGGTTGCGATGGTTGGTGTGGGTAGTTCAGGTATATTTAAAGGGGAACTATTGCAAAAAATTTAAATTGAATATTAGCTTCATCATACTGTAATAAGACACTTTGTAAATACAATCAATTAAAAATGCTGTACCGTTTCTGAAATCAAGTTTATATTCACTATTCCTCTCTCAACATCTGTTTCTCCTCATTCTGTCTTCATTTAGGAGTTGGGTGTCATATGAATGAACCAATATATCTCATAGGGGGGCTCATTTTGCCTAGAAGATGTGTTCGAGCTCACTTTTAAAGGGGTGGTTCACCTTTAATTTAACTTTTTTTATGTTATAGAATGGCCAATTCTAAGCAACTTTTTAAATTGGTCTTTATTTTCTATAGTTTTTTAATTTGCCTTTTTCTTCTGATTCTTTCTAGCTTTTAAAAGGGTCACTGACCCCATCTAGAAACAAATGCTCTATAAGGCTACAAATGTATTGTTATTGCTACTTTTTATTACTCATCTTTCTATTCAGGCTTCTCCTATTCATATTCCAGTCTCTTAATCAAATCATTGTATGGTTACTAGGGTAATTTGGACCCTAGCAACCATACTGCTGAAATTGAAACTGCAAAGCTGCTGATTAAAAAGCTAAATAACTCAAAAACCACAAATAATAAAAAAACGAAAACTAATTACAAATTGCCTCAGAATATCACTCTCTACGTCATACAAAAAGTTAATTTAAAGGTGAAAAATCCCTTTGAAATCACCAGACATCATGTCTCTCTACATGCAGGATTTGTGCAAAAGGCAGTTATTTATTTAGATTTAGTTTGTACTGGAATCAGTTATTTGAGTGAACTCTGATATATCTGTTAAGAAAGAACTATTCTATTTTGCACATATTTTCTTTTTATTATATTGATTAAAAGTTATGTTTTAAGTTGCTCATATGAGTTTTTTTGGACATAAAAGGTGGGAAGGTGCAGCCATATGGGTCAGTCTTTTTCACTGCTTGTTAGGTCAGTGTTATCAGCATTTAGTAACTCTTGTTTTACTTCCATATTCCATTTATTTTTAGTTTTGGAAGAAAGAAGATTCTGTTCGTGACCATGGCTATACAGACCGGCTTCAGCATTGTACAGGTCTTCTCTACTAGCTGGGAAATGTTTTCCATTCTCTTCCTTATTGTTGGCATGGGCCAGATTTCCAACTATGTTGCAGCTTTCATATTAGGTATGAGATATACATTCACCTAATATATAGTTGTATTCCCTACATCCACAAGTTTTGGGCTGTAAGTTACATTTCTCTGCCCACATTCATCATCAGGCTTTTGTCCCAAAAATATTTAACATTATATTACTTGAGACTGATATCACATATCCCTTGATTAACGAAAAAATGTTCATACATAAGGCACCAAGCAGATTCAGCAGTCCTTAAAAGATCAGCAACCTCAATTTTTTTTTTTTTAAAGAAAGAAAAAAAAACCCCACAAAGACAAATTAAACTTTTTTTTTTTTTTTTTTTTTTTAATCGCTAAGTCTTTATTAAGAAATAACTTACTGAAACGCCGCTTGTGCTCCTATTTAGAAAAGGCGATCCATTGCGCGGAACTCTATTTCTCTTCCCTGCCTTCCTTATAAGAAATGGCCAGGGAGGAGAAATCGAGCGCCGCATGATGGATCTTCGCCGTGTCGCCTTTTCTGAGGTGGAGCACAAGCAGAGTTTCGGTAAGTTATTTCTTAATAAAGACTTAGCGATCTAAAAGTTTAATTTGTCTTTGTGTTTTCTTTTCGTTCTATACTAACACATTTTTTTTTTTTTAAAATTGATGTTACTGGTCCTTTAAGCCCATTACTACACTTAGCTTCAGTTCGCATCTGCAGTCTCCTTTGCTTGCATATGGAGTGGAATTTAGCACCATAATACACGAGTATCAATTTTTTTGTGCCAAAATCCACTCAGTGTGTCGGCCTACACACTGTCTCTTGGTGCAGACACATGATTGAGTGGAAGGGACTGTTTCTCGACCTGCCCTTTTACAGAGGACAAAAAACAGCCCAGTGTGGCATTAGCATAATGGAACACCAAAAATTGCTTAAGTAGCAGATTACTTTATATACATTTACATTTAGAGGCAGATTTATCAATGGTTGAATTTTGAGTTCATGGGAGTTTTTTTAAAAAAAAAAAAAGAATAGGTGAATAGGATCAACTATAAAAACTATTTGATTATATTCGAGATTTTCAAACTCTATTACAGTTTTTTTCTGAGCAAAAGTAAGGCTGCAAACAACTCCAAATTGATCCCAGGACGTCTTCCATAGGCTAAAACAGCAATTCGGCAGGTTTTAGGTGGTGAATAGTCGAATTTGAGAAAGGGTCAGGCCCGGATTTGTAGAAAGGCCATCTAGGCCCGGGCCTAGGGCAGCAGGATTTTAGGGGGGACGGCATGCTGCTAGTATCCAAAGTGGCAGTCGGTTTGTTTGTCCCCTTCAATCACGTGTGCAGGGAATTGTGGCATTTGGAGGATTTAGGCTAAGGACAGCTGGCTGCTGATACAAAGTAACAGTAGTCAGACAAATCAGGAGCAGGGGGCTAGGCTTAGGGAACTGTCAGAAACCATTAACAATCATGAAAAGTCTGCATATTTTTTTTAATTGCAAAGTTGCTTGAAATTGTTTACTTTTCAAAAAGCTTAAGTTATGTTTGTGTGGAGTTCCCCTTTAAAAAAAAAAAGTAGCAATAACAATACATTTGCAGCCTTACAGAGCATTTGTTTTTAGATGAGGTCAGTGACCCACATTTGTAAGATGGAAACAGTCAGAGGAAGAAGAAGGATATAATTCAAGAACTATAAAACTATAGTGAAAATGAATGGCAATTGAAAAGTTGCTTAGAATTCGCAATTCTATAAACGTTGCCTTTGGAGAATGAATATAATCCTTTTTCAAATTGCAATTAATTATTTTTTATGAGCCGGTTTTAAGATGTTTCAGTTCAATACCCCCACATACCTGCTTTTTCAGCAGCGCGCAAAACCTTCACGGCCCGTGGCTGTCTCACTGCTTGTTGGCCCGCCTGCCTCTTCTGCTAGTCCCCCTGCCTACCAATGGCAAAGGGGGAGTTTTAATGTTTGACTATACATCCCCTTTATAGCTCATTTACAAAGCAAGTTCAAAAACAAAATTCTCATTCAACCTGCCATATTTATTCTTCAGCATTCAAACATAATGTTAGGCACTCACAATATATATATCCAATGCTGCATTAGTGGCTGCATTGATAAATCGCACGTAAATTGCATTTACATCTATCTAGCGGGGGGCACTCCGCAACGGAACAGCATTAGCTTGCCGTTCATGAGGAGGAAGTCCGTTGCATGTGGAACAGCAATTCAAGGTACAAATTAAGACTCCATTGTTTCCATGTGCTCTGTACTGTGCACCTTAAGCAGCAAATAGATGCAGGTACCTTTGTGAATAATGTTTTAATGGACGTACTATGCACTTGCATTTATAAATGAGCCCTATTGTATCCTTAATAGGCAGACAACCCTACAGTTTATGTTTGCATGCCCATACTAAACCTGTTTCTAAATCAATAAATACCTTTTTATTAATATTTTACATTTTTCTTAATAGGGAATGAAATTCTTGGAAAGTCTGCTAGAATCCTCTATTCTACAATGGGGACATGCATATTTTTTGCAATTGGCTACATGATGTTGCCATTGTTTGCTTACTTCATTAGAGACTGGAGAACCCTCTTACTGGCTCTTACTATTCCTGGTCTGTTCTGTATTCCACTGTGGTGGTGAGTAAAAGAATAAAGGTGTAATTTATATAGAAACCTCCCATACACTTGCCTTATTCTCTTTTCTTTACATTTGATAGCTTTCTTTAGCTCAGTTTCTTTGGTACAGTGTGCAAAGATACACACAACATACATTTGCACTCATTACATTTCACACAACTTTGATGGCTGCATTTATAGTGTTTGAAGATAAGACACCGTGGCAGCACAGAAGTAACCAGGAATCTAATAAGTGTACCATTTGTAAATAGAGTATGCCTCAGTCATACCCCCACCATAAATGCAATCTATACAGTCACCCAGGAAATAAGTCATGTTATATCAAGGGTTACAATAAAAGTTAATGATAAGGCTTTTTTTAAAAAAAAAATCATTTCGTTTTAACCCTGAAAATGATGGTTTGATTTGTTGCAGGATTATACCCGAGTCTCCCCAGTGGCTCATCTGTAAGGGCAGGATAGAGGAAGCTGAAGACATCATCCGAAAAGCAGCAAAGATAAACAGAGTCCCGGCCCCTGCTGTCATATTTAAAACATCTGAAGTAACTATTGCTGTACCTTTTTATTCAATGCATGTTATTTATTGTGCATGTTATTGCCTTTGTTGTATTCTCCAAAATACATATTTCTACATCATATAATCATACTCTTCTCCAGTATAAACAATAAAACATTTTGATAGCCTTTCATCATAGATATAGATGACTTTATAGAAGACTTTATTTAATTTAATTTTATTTAATGTCCCATTTGAATACCAAAACAGAGATTACCTCCAAGCAGTGACTATACCGCTTTTAATATGTGGCCAAGTTCTTACTGGCCCTGCTTCAGCTTATTATCCAAGTACTCTTAGATCCTTCTCCAGCGAGGATTTGTCTATCTTATACCCATTAATTGTATATGTATCATGGTTTTTAAATTAGGAGTGTATAACCTTACATTTGTTAGCACTGAATCTGCCACCAAGAACGACACTTTGCAAGGATGAAAAAATTGTTTTTGCATAATTTTGTGTAAGAAGCTGGCTGACCAATTAGCCATGTGTCATGGTTTTTCTTTAGACAGACGCCTATTGCAGTTTAACACAGCTTAGAACGGGCCCTGGTTAATCATTTCCATTTTTCACAGCTGGAAGATTCTGCAGAACGGCAGAGGAAACGCTACACTCTCTTGGATCTTGTGAAGACCTTTAACATTCGCATCATCACAGCAATGACCATATTGCTTTGGTAAGCTGAGAATTCTTGAGTTTATTGTTGAAAATAGGCAACAAAATATCAACCATCGTGATGAGTGAAAAAATGCTTTAAATCTCTACATGTTCATAAATAAAGCTCAAACTTATTTACAGTACAGATATAAAAATATCCTTCCATAAAATGTGTATGGAACCAAATCGTTATTTCCATATATTTATTTGAAATCATCCTCCCCACCAAAAGCCTTACACTTGCAGCACTTAATTACTCTTTCTACCAGCTGAATGGTATGTAGAGGTCTGGCTATTTAACTTTCACTCTTTTATACTATTCTGATTGCAGGTATAATATATCTGTCTCATTATATCTGCTCAGTGTTTGTGTCGTGTTCTCTGCAGGTTGATCACATCCATTGGATATTTTGGTATTTCACTTAACACCCCTAATTTACATGGAGATCCATACTTAAATTGCTTTCTTCTTGCTGCCATTGAAGTCCCATCGAACATTTTTGCTTGGTTACTTTTAAAATACATACCAAGACGTTATTCAATGTGCGGTTCCTTGCTGCTGGGTGGGGTTGTCCTTCTTCTCATTCAGCTGGTCCCTCTAGGTAAGTATTTTTTATGTTTTGGTAAATTTGTAGGTATAATGTTATGTTATTCTGAGCCAGCCAAATGCCTGATATTAATGGTTTCTTAGATATTCAATTAAAACTGTGAAATATCCTCTTGTGAATCTACATGGAGACATATAGTATTTAAAGTTGGCAGTCAAAAAACTTGTTGAATGATCTGGTGCTTATTAGTGTTAGATTATTAGAGTAAATGCTAAGGGTGTTATTTACAAAAATCTGATTTTTTTTTTTTTTTTTCTAATTTCTTTAATAAAGAAAGCTCAACCAAACTGGGAAAAAACTAGATAAAAAAAAGATTTTACTGGCTTGATTTAACCGGGTTATTGCCTGGAAAGCCCAAATTTTTCAGATTATCGGACAAAAACCAGCACAGACCACGTTATCTTCAAATTGGGCTAGGCACAGCTGCCATTGACTTATACATAACCGAGACGGGTTTGAAATGCAGAGTTTTCAGATTCGGGTTTTTGCCCCAAAAAGCACAATCTGAAAAATTTGAGGTTTAGTAAATAACCCCCTAAATGTGAAGAGACAGACAGTCAAAAGAAGGAACTTTGATTATGCAATTCAGTTATATTTTGTATGTGTGTTTAATTCATAGATCTTCAGATCTTGTCTACTGTCCTGGTTATGGTGGGGAAGTTTGGGGTAACCGCAGCTTTTTCCATGGTGTATGTATACACAGCTGAACTTTACCCTACAGTAATTAGAAACACGGGTGTTGGAATTGGATCAGTGTCTTCCCGAATAGGAAGCGTAATTTCTCCATACTTTGTCTACCTTGGTAAGTTTCAAAATGTTGTGCAACACACACAACAAAACACAAAAACCAATTGTACAACCATACTTGGTACAGTCCCCAACCTTTTTTACTTGTGAGCCACATTCAATTGTAAAAAGTGTTGGGGAGCAACACAAACATGAAAAAAGTCACTGGAGATGCCAAATAATGGCTGTGATTAGCTATTTGGTAGACCCTGTGGGGACTGGCAGCCTACAGGAGGCTCTGTTTGGCAGTACCCCTAGTTTTTTATTCAATTAAAACTTGCCTCCAAGCCAGGAATTCCAAAATAAGTCTGGTTTGAGGCCATTGGGAACAACATCTAAGAGGTTGATGAGCAACATGTTACCCCTAAGCCACAGGTTGGGGATCACTGCCCCAAAGGGTTTGATAGGTGCTGCATTGCATCTCTGGTTTCCTAGGTTCGATTCCAGCCTGGAAACTGCATGGACGTTTGAGTTTGTACAAAATGTACAGGCAGGCTGATGAAAGTTAATCCTAATTCATGTTGTATTTATTCACAGCCTATACCCATCTTAAAATGATGAACAATCTCTGTGTTGTGTTGCTTCAACCTGCTGGTTAAAGCACACCTGACTGTTAGTAGTTATCAAACTACTTGTATAATATAATATACTTTTATTTATTTATATCATTTATTTGTATTTTTGTTTTTTTTCCATAGGTGCATACAATAGATTGCTGCCTTATGTTCTAATGGGAAGTCTGACTGTGGCAAATGGAATCCTAGTCTTGTTCTTTCCGGAAACCCTTGGGAAACCTCTGCCAGAAACTGTTGAGCAGGCACAAAAAATCAAAGGGTAGGATAATCCTTACTTATTACCTGTGCATAAAGAGAAAGCAGGGCACTACTTTATTACTTGCATGTGTGTGCCCCAACAATGGATCACTCATTATAGGACTTTCATTAAAAATGTATTTTTGTTTCTGCCATCCACAGTGGTGGATCTGTTAGCCACAGATGGAGAAAACAATTATGAAACAAAAGGAGTCCTACATAAAAAAAAAAAAAACATATTTATGAAATGCATTTGATCCAAAGACACTAACGCCTATTGCAGTTTAACACATAACATTTTTCATTTAAATGATTTCTTTTTTTCTTCCAAGGTTATGCTGCAGAAGAAAGATGCACAGAGATGCCAGTGTATGCCCAGTAGAAATGAAAAGCAATATTTTGATGAGTACAAAGCTATGATGAAAATAATCATCTAGTCATCATGTGGAGGACTGAAGCTTCTTTAAAAGGGCTTGAAAGAACCCTCAACTGTGGCCTAAGGAACAGAACAGAGAGCACTTGAATTTTGGCAATATTTTTTTGTAATTTAAGCGGATCCTCTTGCAGGCTGAGAGCAGCGGAGCCTGCGCTCCATGTGCCTTTGCCCTAAGAACTAGAAGACCCATCTTGAATAGAGAACTTCAGAAGTCAGATACCTCCTAATGAAGAGCTTTACACTACCTATAAAAAATATTTATCACCTTGGAAGTGTTCATGTGTTAATGTGCTGGAACATGGACTCACGGTGGATTTAGGTTTGACCATTTTTCTGTCAAAGTGAAATAAGAGTAGTAATTTAAATTAATTATAATGACTACAGCACCCCAAATAACTGATGGCATAAGTATCCAGTCAGTATTTAGTAGATGCACCTTTGGCAGCAATTCCAGCCTTTCGTCTGTGTGGAAAACTCTGTTATCCGCAATGGAACCATCTTCCAGCTCATGTCACTTGCCTTCTGGTAAATTGTAGGTGAAGTGCAATGTCAGTTTTAGCTAATAGGAGCTATCTTTTTGTCACTCCTGAGACTGGTGAAGCACATTGGCAACTGTTATTATATGAAAAGTCTCTCCAATCTTGAGTCTTGAAACTCCTTTAGCGTTGCCATAGGTCTGAATGGCCTCCCTCACCAGTCTCCCTTTTTCCACAGTCAATTACTTTTGGTGAACGGCTGTTCTTGGCTGATTTACAACTACACCATAACAATTTCGTAATGATTCATAAAACTTTACTCCAAGGCATATACAATGACTTGGACATTTCCTTTTATCCACGTGTTTATACTCCAATTACTTGAAACCCTTTGACTACATACAGGTAAACTCCATTAAACTAATTATGTGACAATTAAAATTGGTTGCATCAGTGATGATTTTGGTGTGTTATGTTAATAGGGGGAGGGGGTTATGTTGTTTTGTGGGTTTTTTCCATTGTGATTAATTTAATTTGCTATGCAGAGATCTCATTGAATTTTTACAAAAGTATTTCCATTGATCAAATATGAGACCCAGAGACCTAATGGTAATATTTACATACAGCTTGCCACGGTTTACTATATTTATTTATGGGGATAATTGTAATACCTGAGGCAAAGTTTGCTTCACCCAGTAACTCTTGGCAACCAAGAAGCAGTTGGCATTTACTGTTCTAATTAAAGAATAGTCAGACATCTATTGGTTGCTGTGGCTTACCCCATATTTATTCATAATACCCTTTAGTGTTTTAATGGAAATGTAGATTTTTTTATTAAAATGGAAACTAAATGAAAAAAGTTTATGTATTGTAAATTACGAAATTTGTAATACTTTTTTTAAAAATATTGTTAATAAAAAATTACATTTATATTTTACATTTATATTTTAAAGATGTGACTGTTAATCCCTTGCTCCTTACTTTCTACCAGCTTATAGGTAAAAGCAGGAAAAATTTAAACACCGCCAACTGAGTTTTTAATTTTGGCACAGATTTTTGCAGTTGTGTACAGTGGAAGCAAGAGGCCTGGAAAAATAACAGATCTTATCGGATTTCAAGTAGTAATGGTAATCATAGTATAATATCAATTGCAAAGCTTCCACTGGGTGCTGCAGCCAGAGTTCATTTCACACAACAGTGAATGATAAACTGGACAATGCTTGCTATGTGTTACAGGTATGGGATCCGTTCGCTATCCAGAAAGGTCCAATTTTTTTTCTCTAAGAATAAAACATTATTTGATCCAAACTGAAATATAATTAATGATATTGATAAATCTGGAGATTAGGGTCTCCAAGTAGAAAGTGATTACTCATCACATATAGGAAGAGGATCAGGTTCACCGCCCTGAGCCCTCAGCATGGGATTCGGACAAACCGAAATAACCTTTGGAGCAGGCACTCAAAGAAACTTCCACCAGGCAGATAAATTCAAAGTGAAAAGTTTTGTGTCCACAGCCTTGCGCATTTCGTGTCATAAACACTTAATCATAGATTTATAGATCATATTTAAAATATAATTAATCCTTACAGGAAGCAATACCAGCCTATTGGGTTTATTTAATATTTAGATGATTTTCTAGTAGACTTAAGGTATGAAGATCCAAATTACGAAAAGGCCTGTTATCCAGAAAACCTCAGGTTCTGGGCATTCTGGATAACAGGTCCCATACCTGTATTAGATATACAGCAACTGTTGCATACTCCTCCTTGTCTCCTTGTGCCTCTGCTCTGGACGATAACTGGTCCAAAAGGTTGTGGGTTCGATTCCCACCTCTGCCAAAAACTCAGCTCCAGAGCAGGCTTGGTTCGCTGTGCCCTAACCAACCCTCAAGAGTGATGGAAGGGCAAGTGCCAGAAGTCCATCATCTGCCTTCTATTTGGCTGGCCCTTTTCCCAACTGGGGCTGTCCTTCTAAGCTATGCCGGAATGTACATCTTCTTCAGGCCAGGGTTTCCCCATCTAGAACCTTGCCCTTACCTTTGCATCAACTTGGGTATTTTTTCCTCTTACAGATTCCTTTTTGGGGTTTGCCCAGCATTTTTGCTTTAACAAATGTGAAATATTGGTTACTCATTAAAGTAGCCCGAGAAAAGCACCTTTCCCTGAAATGCCCCCCTGGGACTCGCACGCTGGACCCTTTGGGGAAAGGAACCAGGTGATTTGCTGAATGCGACATAGAACAGCCATGTGGGGGAAGTGGTTTTGCCGTCTTCAAAGTAGCAGTTGCTCTTGAATGCAGCCTGAACAAAATGCCACCGGTGTGCTACATGTAATAAAGGGTTCTGTACAGGCATAAAGAACCCTGAATGGTCACCCACCCAGGATTTGAACTCAAGACACCACGGGCAGAAACAGGCGCTTTAACCATTTCACCACAGGAACCTAGTTGCTTTTGATATAGTTCCGGGTGACTGTAATAACCTATTGTCTCCTTGTGCCTCTGCAGTGTCTGGCAGGCCTGAAGTCCATCTTCTCCTTAATAAAGTCAATACCAACCTGAGGCCAGTTCTTATAGGAGCCTGCCTAAATAGCTCAGTTGATAGAGCGCACAGCTCTGGACGATAACCTGGTCCAAAAGGTTGCAGGTTCGATTCCCACCTCTGCCAAAAACTCAGCTCCAGTGCAGGCTTGGTTCGCTCTGCCGTAACCAACCCTCCAGAGTTATGGAAGGGCAAGTGCCAGAAGTCCCAACTTGGGCTGTCCTTCTAAACTATGCCAGAATGTACATCTTCTTCAGGCCAGAGTTTCCCCATCTAGAACCTTGCCCTTACCTTTGCATCAACTTGGGTATTTTTCCCCTTACAGATTCCTTTTTGGGGTTTGCCCAGCATTTTTGCTTTAACAAATGTGAAATATTGGTTACTCATTAAAGTAGCCCGAGAAAAGCACCTTTCCCTGAAATGCCCCCCTGGGACTCGCACGCTGGACCCTTTGGGGAAAGGAACCAGGTGATTTGCTGAATGCGACATAGAACAGCCATGTGGGGGAAGTGGTTTTGCTGTCTTCAAAGTAGCAGTTGCTCTTGAATGCAGCCTGAACAAAATGCCACCGGTGTGCTTGCTACATGTAATAAAGGGTTCTGTACAGGCATAAAGAACCCTGAATGGTCACCCACCCAGAATTTGAACTCAAGACACCACAGGCAGAAACAGGTGCTTTAACCATTTCACCACAGGAACCTAGTTGCTTTTGAAATGGTTCCGGGTGACTGTAATAACCTATTGTCTCCTTGTGCCTCTGCAGTGTCTGGCAGGCCTGAAGTCCATCTTCTCCTTAATAAAGTCAATACCAACCTGAGGCCAGTCCTTACAGGAGCCTGCCTAAATAGCTCAGTTGGTAGAGCGCACAGCTCTGGACGATAACCTGGTCCAAAAGGTTGTGGGTTTGATTCCCACCTCTGCCAAAAACTCAGCTCCAGAGCAGGCTTGGCTCGCTCTGCCCTAACCAACCCTCAAGAGTGATGGAAGGGCAAGTGCCAGAAGTCCATCATCTGCCTTCTATTTGGCTGCCCCTTTTCCCAACTGGGGCTGTCCTTCTAAGCTATGCCAGAATGTACATCTTCTTCAGGCCAGGGTTTCCCCATCTAGAACCTTGCCCTTACCTTTGCATCAACTTGGGTATTTTTTCCCCATACAGATCCCTTTTTGGGGTTTGCCCAGCATTTTTGCTTTAACAAATGTGAAATATTGGTTACTCATTAAAGTAGCCCGAGAAAAGCACCTCACCCTGAAATGCACCCCTGGGACTCGCACGCTGGGCCCTTTGGGGAAAGAAACCAGGTGATTTGCTGCATGCGACATAGAACAGCCATGTGGGGGAGCTGGGTTTGCCGTCTCCAAAGTAGCTGTTGCTCTTGAATGCAGCCTGAACAAAATGCCACCGGTGTGCTACATGTAATAAAGGGTTCTGTACAGGCATAAAGAACCCTGAATGGTCACCTACCCAAGATTTGAACTCAAGACACCACGGGCAGAAACAGGCGCTTTAACCATTTCACCACAGGAACCTAATGGGTTTTGACATGGTTCCGGGTGACTGTAATAACCTATTGTCTCCTTGTGCCTCTGCAGTGTCTGGCAGGCCTGAAGTCCATCTTCTCCTTAATAAAGTCAATACCAACCTGAGGCCAGTTCTTATAGGAGCCTGCCTAAATAGCTCAGTCGGTAGAGCGCACAGCTCTGGACAATAACCTGGTCCAGAAGGTTGTGGGTTTGATTCCCACCTCTGCCAAAAACTCAGCTCCAGAGCAGGCATGGTTCACTCTGCCCTAACCAACCCTCAAGAGTGATGGAAGGGCAAGTGCCAGAAGTCCATCATCTGCCTTCTACTTGGCTGCACCTTTTCCCAACTGGGGCTGTCCTTCTAAGCTATGCCAGAATGTACATCTTCTTCAGGCCAGGGTTTCCCCATCTAGAACCTTGCCCTTACCTTTGCATCAACTTGGGTATTTTTTCCCCATACAGATCCCATTTTGGGGTTTGCCTAGCATTTTTGCTTTAACAAAAGTGAAATATTGGTTACTCATTAAAGTAGCCCGATTAAAAGCACCTTTCCCTGAAATGCACCCCTGGGACTTGCAGCTGGGCCCTTTGGGGAAAGAAACCAGGTGATTTGCTGCATGCGACATAGAACAGCCATGTGGGGGAGCTGGGTTTGCCGTCTCCAAAGTAGCAGTTGCTCTTGAATGCAGCCTGAACAAAATGCCACGGTGTGCTACATGTAATAAAGGGTTCTGTACAGGCATAAAGAACCCTGAATGGTCACCCACCCAGAATTTGAACTCAAGACACCACGGGCAGAAACAGGCGCTTTAACCATTTCACCACAGGAACCTAGTTGCTTTTGAAATGGTTCCGGGTGACTGTAATAACCTATTATCTCCTTGTGCCTCTGCAGTGTCTGGCAGGCCTGAAGTCCATCTTCTCCTTAATAAAGTCAATACCAACCTGAGGCCAGTTCTTATAGGAGCCTGCCTAAATAGCTCAGTCGGTAGAGCGCACAGCTCTAGACGATAACCTGGTCCAAAAGGTTGTGGGTTCAATTCCCACCTCTGCCAAAAACTCAGCTCCAGAGCACGCTTGGTTCGCTCTGCCCTAACCAACCCTCAAGAGTGATGGAAGGGCAAGTGCCAGAAGTCCATCATCTGCCTTCTATTTGGCTGCCCCTTTTCCAACTGGGGCTGTCCTTCTAAGCTATGCCGGAATGTACATCTTCTTCAGGCCAGGGTTTCCCCATCTAGAACCTTGCCCTTACCTTTGCATCAACTTGGGTATTTTTTCCCCATACAGATCCCTTTTTGGGGTTTGCCCAGTATTTTTGCTTTAACAAATGTGAAATATTGGTTACTCATTAAAGTAACCCGAGAAAAGCACCTTTCCCTGAAATGCCCCCATGGGACTCGCACGCTGGACCCTTTGGGGAAAGAAACCAGAAGATTTGCTGCATATGACATAGAACAGCCAAGTGGTGGAAGTGCTTTTGCCGTTTTCAAAGTAGCAGTTGCTCTTGAATGCAGCCTGAACAAAATGCCACCGGTGTGCTACATGTAATAAAGGGTTCTGTATAGGCATAAAGAACCCTGAATGGTCACCACCCAGGATTTGAACTCAAGACACCACGTGCAGAAATAGGCCCTTTGACCATTACACCACAGGAACCTAGTTACTTTTGAAATGGTTCCGGGTGACTGTAATAACCTATTGTCTCCTTGTGCCTCTGCAGTGTCTGGCAGGCCTGAAGTCCATCTTCTCCTTAATAAAGTCAATACCAACCTGAGGCCAGTCCTTATGGGAGCCTGCCTAAATAGCTCAGTCGGTAGAGCGCACAGCTCTGGACAATAACCTGGTCCAGAAGGTTGTGGGTTTGATTCCCACCTCTGCCAAAAACTCAGCTCCAGAGCAGGCATGGTTCGCTCTGCCCTAACCAACCCTCCAGAGTGATGGAAGGGCAAGTGCCAGAAGTCCCAACTGGGGCTGTCCTTCTAAGCTATGCCAGAATGTACATCTTCTTCAGGCCAGAGTTTCCCCATCTAGAACCTTGCCCTTACCTTTGCATCAACTTGGGTATTTTTTCCCCTTACAGATTCCTTTTTGGGGTTTGCCCAGCATTTTTGCTTTAACAAATGTGAAATATTGGTTAATCATTAATGTAGCCCCAGAAAAGCAACTTTCCCTGAAATGCACCCCTGGGACTCGCATGCTGGGCCCTTTGGGGAAAGAAACTAGGTGATTTGCTGCATGCGACATAGAACAACCATGTGGGGGAGCTGGTTTTGCCGTCTCCAATGTAGCAGTTGCTCTTGAATGCACCCTGGACAAAATGCTACCGGCATGCTACATGTAATAAAGGGTTCTGTACAGGCATAAAGAACCCTGAATGGTCACCCACCCAGAATTTGAACTCAAGACACCACGGGCAGAAACAGGCGCTTTAACCATTTCACCACAGGAACCTAGTTGCTTTTGAAATGGTTCCGGGTGACTGTAATAACCTATTGTCTCCTTGTGCCTCTGCAGTGTCTGGCAGGCCTGAAGTCCATCTTCTCCTTAATAAAGTCAATACCAACCTGAGGCCAGTTCTTATGGGAGCCTGCCTAAATAGCTCAGTCGGTAGAGCGCACAGCTCTGGACGATAACCTGGTCCAAAAGGTTGTGGGTTCGATTCCCACCTCTGCCAAAAACTCAGCTCCAGAGCAGGCTTGGTTCGCCCTGCCCTAACCAACCCTCAAGAGTGATGGAAGGGCAAGTGCCAGAAGTCCATCATCTGCCTTCTATTTGGCTGCCCCTTTTCCCAACTGGGGCTGTCCTTCTAAGCTATGCCGGAATGTACATCGTCTTCAGACCCGGGTTTCCCCATCCAGAACCTTGCCCTTACCTTTGTATCAACTTGGGTATTTTTTCCCCATACAGATCCCTTTTTGGGGTTTGCCCAGCATTTTTGCTTTAACAAATGTGAAATATTGGCTACTCATTAAAGTAGCCCGAGAAAAGCACCTTTCCCTGAAATGCCCCCCTAGGACTCGCACGCTGGACCCTTTGGGGAAAGGAACCAGGTGATTTGCTGCATGCGACATAGAACAGCCATGTGGGGGAAGTGGTTTTGCCGTCTTCAAAGTAGCAGTTGCTCTTGAATGCAGCCTGAACAAAATGCCACCGGTGTGCTACATGTAATAAAGGGTTCTGTACAGGCATAAAGAACCCTGAATGGTCACCACCCAGGATTTGAACTCAAGACACCACGTGCAGAAATAGGCCCTTTGACCATTACACCACAGGAACCTAGTTGCTTTTGAAATGGTTCCGGGTGACTGTAATAACCTATTGTCTCCTTGTGCCTCTGCAGTGTCTGGCAGGCCTGAAGTCCATCTTCTCCTTAATAAAGTCAATACCAACCTGAGGCCAGTTCTTATAGGAGCCTGCCTAAATACCTCAGTCGGTAGAGCGCACAGCTCTGGAAAATAACCTGGTCCAAAAGGTTGTGGGTTCGATTCTCACCTCTGCCAAAAACTCAGCTCCAGAGCAGGCATGGTTCGCCCTAACCAACCCTCTAGAGTGATGGAAGGGCAAGTGCCAGAAGTCCATCATCTGCCTTCTATTTGGCTGCACCTTTTCACAACTGGGGCTGTCCTTCTAAGCTATGCCAGAATGTACATCTTCTTCAGGCCAAGGTTTCCCCATCTAGAACCTTGCCCTTACCTTTGCATCAACTTGGGTATTTTTTCCCCATACAGATCCCTTTTTGGGGTTTGCCTAGCATTTTTGCTTTAACAAATGTGAAATATTGGTTACTCATTAAAGTAGCCCGAGAAAAGCACCTTTCCCTGAAATGCCCCCCTAGGACTCGCACGCTGGACCCTTTGGGGAAAGGAACTAGGTGATTTGCTGCATGCGACATAGAACAGCCATGTGGTGGAAGTGGTTTTGCCGTCTTCAAAGTAGCAGTTGCTCTTGAATGCAGCCTGAACAAAATGCCACCGGTGTGCTACATGTAATAAAGGGTTCTGTACAGGCATAAAGAACCCTGAATGGTCACCACCCAGGATTTGAACTCAAGACACCACGGGCAGAAATAGGCCCTTTGACCATTACACCACAGGAACCTAGTTGCTTTTGAAATGGTTCTGGGTGACTGTAATAACCTATTGTCTCCTTGTGCCTCTGCAGTGTCTGGCAGACCTGAAGTCCATCTTCTCCTTAATAAAGTCAATACCAACCTGAGGCCAGCTCTTATAGGAGCCTGCCTAAATAGCTGAGTCGGTAGAGCACACAGTTCTGGACGATAACCTGGTCCAAAAGGTTGTGGGTTCGATTCCCACCTCTGGCAAAAACTCAGCTCCAGAGCAGGCTTGGTTCGCTCTGCCCTAACCAACCCTCCAGAGTGATGGAAGGGTAAGTGCCAGAAGTCCATCATCTGCCTTCTATTTGGCTGCCCCTTTTCCCAACTGGGGCTGTCCTTCTAAGCTATGCCAGAATATACATCTTCTTCAGGCCAGGGTTTCCCCATCTAGAACCTTGCCCTTACCTTTGCATCAACTTGGGTATTTTTTCCCCATACAGATTCCTTTTTGGGGTTTGCCCAGCATTTCTGCTTTAACAAATGTGAAACATTGGTAACTCATTAAAGTAGCCAGAGAAAAGCACCTTTCCCTGAAATGCACCCCTGGGACTCGCACGCTGGGCCCTTTGGGGAAAGAAACCAGGTGATTTGCTGCATGCGACATAGAACAGCCATGTGGGGGAGCTGGGTTTGCCGTCTCCAAAGTAGCAGTTGCTCTTGAATGCAGCCTGAACAAAATGCCACCGGTGTGCTACATGTAATAAAGGGTTCTGTACAGGCATAAAGAACCCTGAATGGTCACCCACCCAGAATTTGAACTCAAGACACCACGGGCAAAAACAGGCGCTTTAACCATTTCACCACAGGAACCTATTTGCTTTTGAAATGGTTCCGGGTGACTGTAATAACCTATTGTCTCCTTGTGCCTCTGCAGTGTCTGGCAGGCCTGAAGTCCATCTTCTCCTTAATAAAGTCAATACCAACCTGAGGTCAGTTCTTATAGGAGCCTGCCTAAATAGCTCAGTCGGTAGAGCGTACAGCTCTGGACAATAACCTGGTCCAAAAGTTTGTGGGTTCGATTACCACCTCTGCCAAAAACTCAGCTCCAGAGCAGGCTTGGTTTGCTCTATCCTAACCAACCCTCCAGATTGATGGAAGGTCAAGTGCCAGAAGTCAATCATCTGCCTTCTATTTGGCTGCCCCTTTTCCCAACTGGGGCTGTCCTTCTAAGCTATGCCAGAATGTACATCTTCTTCAGGCCAGGGTTTCCCCATCTAGAACCTTGCCCTTACCTTTGCATCAACTTGGGTATTTTTTCCCCATACAGAACCCTTTTTGGGGTTTGCCTAGCATTTTTGCTTTAACAAATGTGAAATATTGGTTACTCATTAAAGTAGCCCGATTAAAAGCACCTTTCCCTGAAATGCACCCCTGGGACTCGCACGCTGGGCCCTTTGGGGAAAGAAACCAGGTGATTTGCTGCATGCGACATAGAACAGCCATGTGGGGTAGCTGGGTTTGCCGTTTCCAAAGTAGCTGTTGCTCTTGAATGCAGCCTGAACAAAATGCCACCGGTGTGCTACATGTAATAAAGGGTTCTGTACAGGCATAAAGAACCCTGAATGGTCACCTACCCAAGATTTGAACTCAAGACACCACGGGCAGAAACAGGCGCTTTAACCATTTCACCACAGGAACCTAGTTGCTTTTGAAATGGTTCCGTTTGACTGTAATAACCCATTGTCTCCTTGTGCCTCTGCAGTGTCTGGCAGGTCTGAAGTCCATCTTCTCCTTAATAAAGTCAATACCAACCTGAGGCCAGTTCCTATAGGAGCCTGCCTAAATAGCTCAGTCGGTAGAGCGCACAGCTCTGGAGAATAACCTGGTCCAAAAGGTTGTGGGTTCGATTCCCACCTCTGCCAGAAACTCAGCTCCAGTGCAGGCTTGGTTCGCTCTGCCCTAACCAACCCTCCAGAATGATGGAAGGGCAAGTGCCAGAAGTCCCAACTGGGGCTGTCCTTCTAAGATATGCCAGAATGTACATCTTCTTCAGGCCAGGGTTTCCCCATCTAGAACCTTGCCCTTACTTTAGCATCAACTTGGGTATTTTTTCCCCTTACAGATTCCTTTTTGGGGTTTGCCCAGCATTTTTGCTTTAACAAATGTGAAATATTGGTTACTCATTAAAGTAGCCCGAGAAAAGCACCTTTCCCTGAAATGCCCCCCTGGGACTCGCACGCTGGACCCTTTGGGGAAAGGAACTAGGTGATTTGCTGCATGCGACATAGAACAGCCATGTGGTGGAAGTGGTTTTGCCGTCTTCAAAGTAGCAGTTGCTCTTGAATGCAGCCTGAACAAAATGCCACCGGTGTGCTACATGTAATAAAGGGTTCTGTACAGGCATAAAGAACCCTGAATGGTCACCACCCAGGATTTGAACTCAAGACACCATGGGCAGAAATAGGCCCTTTGACCATTACACCACAGGAACCTCGTTGCTTTTGAAATGGTTCTGGGTGACTGTAATAACCTATTGTCTCCTTGTGCCTCTGCAGTGTCTGGCAGGCCTGAAGTCCATCTTCTCCTTAATAAAGTCAATACCAACCTGAGGCCAGTTCTTATAGGAGCCTGCCTAAATAGCTCAGTCGGTAGAGCGCACAGCTCTGGATGATAACCTGGTCCAAAAGGTTGTGGGTTCGATTCCCACCTCTGCCAAAAACTCAGCTCCAGAGCAGGCTTGGTTCGCTCTGCCCTAACCAACCCTCAAGAGTGATGGAAGGGCAAGTGCCAGAAGTCCATCATCTGCCTTCAATTTGGCTGCCCCCTTTCCAACTGGGGCTGTCCTTCTAAGCTATGTCGGAATGTACATCTTCTTCAGGCCAGGGTATCCCCATCTAGAACCTTGCCCTTACCTTTGCATCAACTTGGGTATTTTTTCCCCATACAGATCCCTTTTTGGGGTTTGCCCAGTATTTTTGCTTTAACAAATGTGAAATATTGGTTACTCATTAAAGTAACCCGAGAAAAGCACCTTTCCCTGAAATGCCCCCCTGGGACTCGCACGCTGGACCCTTTGGGGAAAGAAACCAGGTGATTTGCTGCATATGACATAGAACAGCCAAGTGGTGGAAGTGCTTTTGCCGTCTTCAAAGTAGCAGTTGCTCTTGAATGCAGCCTGAACAAAATGCCACCGGTGTGCTACATGTAATAAAGGGTTCTGTACAGGCATAAAGAACCCTGAATGATCACCAGCCAGGATTTGAACTCAAGACACCACGTGCAGAAATAGGCCCTTTGACCATTACACCACAGGAACCTAGTTGCTTTTGAAATGGTTCCGGGTGACTGTAATAACCTATTGTCTCCTTGTGCCTCTGCAGTGTCTGGCAGGCCTGAAGTCCATCTTCTCCTTAATAAAGTCAATACCAACCTGAGGCCAGTTCTTATAGGAGCCTGCCTAAATAGCTCAGTCGGTAGAGCACACAGCTCTGGACAATAACCTGGTCCAAAAGGTTGTGGGTTCAATTCCCACCTCTGCCAAAAACTCAGCTCCAGAGCAGGCATGGTTCGCCCTAACCAACCCTCAAGAGTGATGGAAGGGCAAGTGCCAGAAGTCCATCATCTGCCTTCTATTTGGCTGCACCTTTTCACAACTGGGGCTGTCCTTCTAAGCTATGCCAGAATGTACATCTTCTTCAGGCCAAGGTTTCCCCATCTAGAACCTTGCCCTTACCTTTGCATCAACTTGGGTATTTTTTCCCCATACAGATCCCTTTTTGGGATTTCCCTATCATTTTTGCTTTAACAAATGTGAAATATTGGTTACTCATTAAAGTAGCCCGATTAAAAGCACCTTTCCCTGAAATGCACCCCTGGGACTCGCACGCTGGGCCCTTTGGGGAAAGAAACCAGGTGATTTGCTGCATGCGACATAGAACAGCCATGTGGGGTAGCTGGGTTTGCCGTTTCCAAAGTAGCTGTTGCTCTTGAATGCAGCCTGAACAAAATGCCACCGGTGTGCTACATGTAATAAAGGGTTCTGTACAGGCATAAAGAACCCTGAATGGTCACCTACCCAAGATTTGAACTCAAGACACCACGGGCAGAAACAGGCGCTTTAACCATTTCACCACAGGAACCTAGTTGCTTTTGAAATGGTTCCGTTTGACTGTAATAACCCATTGTCTCCTTGTGCCTCTGCAGTGTCTGGCAGGTCTGAAGTCCATCTTCTCCTTAATAAAGTCAATACCAACCTGAGGCCAGTTCCTATAGGAGCCTGCCTAAATAGCTCAGTCGGTAGAGCGCACAGCTCTGGAGAATAACCTGGTCCAAAAGGTTGTGGGTTCGATTCCCACCTCTGCCAGAAACTCAGCTCCAGTGCAGGCTTGGTTCGCTCTGCCCTAACCAACCCTCCAGAATGATGGAAGGGCAAGTGCCAGAAGTCCCAACTGGGGCTGTCCTTCTAAGATATGCCAGAATGTACATCTTCTTCAGGCCAGGGTTTCCCCATCTAGAACCTTGCCCTTACTTTTGCATCAACTTGGGTGTTTTTTCCCCTTACAGATTCCTTTTTGGGGTTTGCCCAGCATTTTTGCTTTAACAAATGTGAAATATTGGTTACTCATTAAAGTAGCCCGAGAAAAGCACCTTTCCCTGAAATGCCCCCCTGGGACTCGCACGCTGGACCCTTTGGGGAAAGGAACTAGGTGATTTGCTGCATGCGACATAGAACAGCCATGTGGTGGAAGTGGTTTTGCCGTCTTCAAAGTAGCAGTTGCTCTTGAATGCAGCCTGAACAAAATGCCACCGGTGTGCTACATGTAATAAAGGGTTCTGTACAGGCATAAAGAACCCTGAATGGTCACCACCCAGGATTTGAACTCAAGACACCATGGGCAGAAATAGGCCCTTTGACCATTACACCACAGGAACCTAGTTGATTTTGAAATGGTTCTGGGTGACTGTAATAACCTATTGTCTCCTTGTGCCTCTGCAGTGTCTGGCAGGCCTGAAGTCCATCTTCTCCTTAATAAAGTCAATACCAACCTGAGGCCAGTTCTTATAGGAGCCTGCTCAAATAGCTCAGTCGGTAGAGCGCACAGCTCTGGACGATAACCTGGTCCAAAAGGTTGTGGGTTCGATTCCCACCTCTGCCAAAAACTCAGCTCCAGAGCAGGCTTGGTTCGCTCTGCCCTAACCAACCCTCAAGAGTGATGGAAGGGCAAGTGCCAGAAGTCCATCATCTGCCTTCAATTTGGCTGCCCCCTTTCCAACTGGGGCTGTCCTTCTAAGCTATGTCAGAATGTACATCTTCTTCAGGCCAGGGTTTCCCCATCTAGAACCTTGCCCTTACCTTTGCATCAACTTGGGTATTTTTTCCCCATACAGATCCCTTTTTGGGGTTTGCCTAGCATTTTTGCTTTAACAAATGTGAAATATTGGTTACTCATTAAAGTAGCCTGAGAAAAGCACCTTTCCCTGAAATGCCCCCTGGGACTCGCACACTGGACCCTTTGGGGAAAGGAACTAGGTGATTTGCTGCATGCGACATAGAACAGCCATGTGGTGGAAATGGTTTTGCCGTCTTCAAAGTAGCAGTTGCTCTTGAATGGAGCCTGAACAAAATGCCACCGGTGTGCTACATGTAATAAAGGGTTCTGTACAGGCATAAAGAACCCTGAATGGTCACCACCCAGGATTTGAACTCAAGACGCCACGGGCAGAAACAGGCCCTTTGACCATTACACCACAGGAACCTAGTTGCTTTTGAAATGGTTCTGGGTGACTGTAATAACCTATTGTCTCCTTGTGCCTCTGCAGTGTCTGGCAGGCCTGAAGTCCATCTTCTCCTTAATAAAGTCAATACCAACCTGAGGCCAGTTCTTATAGGAGCCTGCTCAAATAGCTCAGTCGGTAGAGCGCACAGCTCTGGACGATAACCTGGTCCAAAAGGTTGTGGGTTCGATTCCCACCTCTGCCAAAAACTCAGCTCCAGAGCAGGCTTGGTTCGCTCTGCCCTAACCAACCCTCAAGAGTGATGGAAGGGCAAGTGCCAGAAGTCCATCATCTGCCTTCAATTTGGCTGCCCCCTTTCCAACTGGGGCTGTCCTTCTAAGCTATGTCGGAATGTACATCTTCTTCAGGCCAGGGTTTCCCCATCTAGAACCTTGCCCTTACCTTTGCATCAACTTGGGTATTTTTTCCCCATACAGATCCCTTTTTGGGGTTTGCCCAGTATTTTTGCTTTAACAAATGTGAAATATTGGTTACTCATTAAAGTAACCCGAGAAAAGCACCTTTCCCTGAAATGCCCCCCTGGGACTCGCACGCTGGACCCTTTGGGGAAAGAAACCAGGTGATTTGCTGCATATGACATAGAACAGCCAAGTGGTGGAAGTGCTTTTGCCGTCTTCAAAGTAGCAGTTGCTCTTGAATGCAGCCTGAACAAAATGCCACCGGTGTGCTACATGTAATAAAGGGTTCTGTACAGGCATAAAGAACCCTGAATGATCACCAGCCAGGATTTGAACTCAAGACACCACGTGCAGAAATAGGCCCTTTGACCATTACACCACAGGAACCTAGTTGCTTTTGAAATGGTTCCGGGTGACTGTAATAACCTATTGTCTCCTTGTGCCTCTGCAGTGTCTGGCAGGCCTGAAGTCCATCTTCTCCTTAATAAAGTCAATACCAACCTGAGGCCAGTTCTTATAGGAGCCTGCCTAAATAGCTCAGTCGGTAGAGCGCACAGCTCTGGACAATAACCTGGTCCAAAAGGTTGTGGGTTTGATTCCCACCTCTGCCAAAAACTCAGCTCCAGAGCAGGCATGGTTCGCCCTAACCAACCCTCAAGAGTGATGGAAGGGCAAGTGCCAGAAGTCCATCATCTGCCTTCTATTTGGCTGCACCTTTTCACAACTGGGGCTGTCCTTCTAAGCTATGCCAGAATGTACATCTTCTTCAGGCCAAGGTTTCCCCATCTAGAACCTTGCCCTTACCTTTGCATCAACTTGGGTATTTTTTCCCCATACAGATCCCTTTTTGGGGTTTGCCTAGCATCTTTGCTTTAACAAATGTGAAATATTGGTTACTCATTAAAGTAGCCTGAGAAAAGCACCTTTCCCTGAAATGCCCCCTGGGACTCGCACACTGGACCCTTTGGGGAAAGGAACTAGGTGATTTGCTGCATGCGACATAGAACAGCCATGTGGTGGAAGTGGTTTTGCCGTCTTCAAAGTAGCAGTTGCTCTTGAATGGAGCCTGAACAAAATGCCACCGGTGTGCTACATGTAATAAAGGGTTCTGTACAGGCATAAAGAACCCTGAATGGTCACCACCCAGGATTTGAACTCAAGACACCACGGGCAGAAATAGGCCCTTTGACCATTACACCACAGGAACCTAGTTGCTTTTGAAATGGTTCTGGGTGACTGTAATAACCTATTGTCTCCTTGTGCCTCTGCAGTGTCTGGCAGGCCTGAAGTCCATCTTCTCCTTAATAAAGTCAATACCAACCTGAGGCCAGCTCTTATAGGAGCCTGCCTAAATAGCTGAGTCGGTAGAGCGCACAGCTCTGGACGATAACCTGGTCCAAAAGGTTGTGGGTTTGATTCCCACCTCTGGCAAAAACTCAGCTCCAGAGCAGGCTTGGTTCACTCTGCCCTAACCAACCCTCCAGAGTGATGGAAGGGCAAGTGCCAGAAGTCCATCATCTGCCTTCTATTTGGCTGCCCCTTTTCCCAACTGGGGCTGTCCTTCTAAGCTATGCCAGAATATACATCTTCTTCAGGCCAGGGTTTCCCCATCTAGAACCTTGCCCTTACCTTTGCATCAACTTGGGTATTTTTTCCCCATACAGATTCCTTTTTGGGGTTTGCCCAGCATTTCTGCTTTAACAAATGTGAAACATTGGTAACTCATTAAAGTAGCCAGAGAAAAGCACCTTTCCCTGAAATGCACCCCTGGGACTCGCACGCTGGGCCCTTTGGGGAAAGAAACCAGGTGATTTGCTGCATGCGACATAGAACAGCCATGTGGGGGAGCTGGGTTTGCCGTCTCCAAAGTAGCAGTTGCTCTTGAATGCAGCCTGAACAAAATGCCACCGGTGTGCTACATGTAATAAAGGGTTCTGTACAGGCATAAAGAACCCTGAATGGTCACCCACCCAGAATTTGAACTCAAGACACCACGGGCAGACATAGGGGCTTTAACCATTTCACCACAGGAACCTATTTTCTTTTGAAATGGTTCCGGGTGACTGTAATAACCTATTGTCTCCTTGTGCCTCTGCAGTGTCTGGCAGACCTGAAGTCCATCTTCTCCTTAATAAAGTCAATACCAACCTGAGGTCAGCTCTTATAGGAGCCTGCCTAAATAGCTCAGTCGGTAGAGCGCAGAGCTCTGGACGATTACCTGATCCAAAAGGTTGAGGGTTCGATTCCCACCTCTGCCAAAAACTCAGCTCCAGAGCAGGCTTGGTTCACTCTGCCCTAACCAACCCTTAAGAGTGATCGAAGGGCAAGTGCCAGAAGTCCATCATCTGCCTTCTATTTGGCTGCCCCTTTTCCCAACTGGGGCTGTCCTTCTAAGCTATGCCAGAATGTACATCTTCTTCAGGCCAGGGTTTCCCCATCTAGAACCTTGCCCTTACCTTTGCATCAACTTGGGTATTTTTTCCCCATACAGAACCCTTTTTGGGGTTTGCCTAGCATTTTTGCTTTAACAAATGTGAAATATTGGTTACTCATTAAAGTAGCCCAATTAAAAGCACCTTTCCCTGAAATGCACCCCTGGGACTCGCACGCTGGGCCCTTTGGGGAAAGAAACCAGGTGATTTGCTGCATGCGACATAGAACAGCCATGTGGGGGAGCTGGGTTTGCCGTCTCCAAAGTAGCAGTTGCTCTTGAATGCAGCCTGAACAAAATGCCACCGGTGTGCTACATGTAATAAAGGGTTCTGTACAGGCATAAAGAACCCTGAATGGTCACCCACCCAGAATTTGAACTCAAGACACCACGGGCAAAAACAGGCGCTTTAACCATTTCACCACAGGAACCTATTTGCTTTTGAAATGGTTCCGGGTGACTGTAATAACCTATTGTCTCCTTGTGCCTCTGCAGTGTCTGGCAGGCCTGAAGTCCATCTTCTCCTTAATAAAGTCAATACCAACCTGAGGTCAGTTCTTATAGGAGCCTGCCTAAATAGCTCAGTCGGTAGAGCGTACAGCTCTGGACAATAACCTGGTCCAAAAGTTTGTGGGTTCGATTACCACCTCTGCCAAAAACTCAGCTCCAGAGCAGGCTTGGTTTGCTCTATCCTAACCAACCCTCCAGATTGATGGAAGGTCAAGTGCCAGAAGTCAATCATCTGCCTTCTATTTGGCTGCCCCTTTTCCCAACTGGGGCTGTCCTTCTAAGCTATGCCAGAATGTACATCTTCTTCAGGCCAGGGTTTCCCCATCTAGAACCTTGCCCTTACCTTTGCATCAACTTGGGTATTTTTTCCCCATACAGAACCCTTTTTGGGGTTTGCCTAGCATTTTTGCTTTAACAAATGTGAAATATTGGTTACTCATTAAAGTAGCCCGATTAAAAGCACCTTTCCCTGAAATGCACCCCTGGGACTCGCACGCTGGGCCCTTTGGGGAAAGAAACCAGGTGATTTGCTGCATGCGACATAGAACAGCCATGTGGGGTAGCTGGGTTTGCCGTTTCCAAAGTAGCTGTTGCTCTTGAATGCAGCCTGAACAAAATGCCACCGGTGTGCTACATGTAATAAAGGGTTCTGTACAGGCATAAAGAACCCTGAATGGTCACCTACCCAAGATTTGAACTCAAGACACCACGGGCAGAAACAGGCACTTTAACCATTTCACCACAGGAACCTAGTTGCTTTTGAAATGGTTCCGTTTGACTGTAATAACCCATTGTCTCCTTGTGCCTCTGCAGTGTCTGGCAGGTCTGAAGTCCATCTTCTCCTTAATAAAGTCAATACCAACCTGAGGCCAGTTCCTATAGGAGCCTGCCTAAATAGCTCAGTCGGTAGAGCGCACAGCTCTGGAGAATAACCTGGTCCAAAAGGTTGTGGGTTCGATTCCCACCTCTGCCAGAAACTCAGCTCCAGTGCAGGCTTGGTTCGCTCTGCCCTAACCAACCCTCCAGAATGATGGAAGGGCAAGTGCCAGAAGTCCCAACTGGGGCTGTCCTTCTAAGATATGCCAGAATGTACATCTTCTTCAGGCCAGGGTTTCCCCATCTAGAACCTTGCCCTTACTTTTGCATCAACTTGGGTATTTTTTCCCCTTACAGATTCCTTTTTGGGGTTTGCCCAGCATTTTTGCTTTAACAAATGTGAAATATTGGTTACTCATTAAAGTAGCCCGAGAAAAGCACCTTTCCCTGAAATGCCCCCCTGGGACTCGCACGCTGGACCCTTTGGGGAAAGGAACTAGGTGATTTGATGCATGCGACATAGAACAGCCATGTGGTGGAAGTGGTTTTGCCGTCTTCAAAGTAGCAGTTGCTCTTGAATGCAGCCTGAACAAAATGCCACCGGTGTGCTACATGTAATAAAGGGTTCTGTACAGGCATAAAGAACCCTGAATGGTCACCACCCAGGATTTGAACTCAAGACACCATGGGCAGAAATAGGCCCTTTGACCATTACACCACAGGAACCTAGTTGCTTTTGAAATGGTTCTGGGTGACTGTAATAACCTATTGTCTCCTTGTGCCTCTGCAGTGTCTGGCAGGCCTGAAGTCCATCTTCTCCTTAATAAAGTCAATACCAACCTGAGGCCAGTTCTTATAGGAGCCTGCCTAAATAGCTCAGTCGGTAGAGCGCACAGCTCTGGACGATAACCTGGTCCAAAAGGTTGTGGGTTTGATTCCCACCTCTGGCAAAAACTCAGCTCCAGAGCAGGCTTGGTTCGCTCTGCCCTAACCAACCCTCCAGAGTGATGGAAGGGCAAGTGCCAGAAGTCAATCATCTGCCTTCTATTTGGCTGCCCCTTTTCCCAACTGGGGCTGTCCTTCTAAGCTATGCCAGAATGTACATCTTCTTCAGGCCAGGGTTTCCCCATCTAGAACCTTGCCCTTACCTTTGCATCAACTTGGGTATTTTTTCCCCATACAGAACCCTTTTTGGGGTTTGCCTAGCATTTTTGCTTTAACAAATGTGAAATATTGGTTACTCATTAAAGTAGCCCGATTAAAAGCACCTTTCCCTGAAATGCACCCCTGGGACTCGCACGCTGGGCCCTTTGGGGAAAGAAACCAGGTGATTTGCTGCATGCGACATAGAACAGCCATGTGGGGTAGCTGGGTTTGCCGTTTCCAAAGTAGCTGTTGCTCTTGAATGCAGCCTGAACAAAATGCCACCGGTGTGCTACATGTAATAAAGGGTTCTGTACAGGCATAAAGAACCCTGAATGGTCACCTACCCAAGATTTGAACTCAAGACACCACGGGCAGAAACAGGCGCTTTAACCATTTCACCACAGGAACCTAGTTGCTTTTGAAATGGTTCCGTTTGACTGTAATAACCCATTGTCTCCTTGTGCCTCTGCAGTGTCTGGCAGGTCTGAAGTCCATCTTCTCCTTAATAAAGTCAATACCAACCTGAGGCCAGTTCCTATAGGAGCCTGCCTAAATAGCTCAGTCGGTAGAGCGCACAGCTCTGGAGAATAACCTGGTCCAAAAGGTTGTGGGTTCGATTCCCACCTCTGCCAGAAACTCAGCTCCAGTGCAGGCTTGGTTCGCTCTGCCCTAACCAACCCTCCAGAATGATGGAAGGGCAAGTGCCAGAAGTCCCAACTGGGGCTGTCCTTCTAAGATATGCCAGAATGTACATCTTCTTCAGGCCAGGGTTTCCCCATCTAGAACCTTGCCCTTACCTTTGCATCAACTTGGGTATTTTTTCCCCATACAGAACCCTTTTTGGGGTTTGCCTAGCATTTTTGCTTTAACAAATGTGAAATATTGGTTACTCATTAAAGTAGCCCGATTAAAAGCACCTTTCCCTGAAATGCACCCCTGGGACTCGCACGCTGGGCCCTTTGGGGAAAGAAACCAGGTGATTTGCTGCATGCGACATAGAACAGCCATGTGGGGTAGCTGGGTTTGCCGTTTCCAAAGTAGCTGTTGCTCTTGAATGCAGCCTGAACAAAATGCCACCGGTGTGCTACATGTAATAAAGGGTTCTGTACAGGCATAAAGAACCCTGAATGGTCACCTACCCAAGATTTGAACTCAAGACACCACGGGCAGAAACAGGTGCTTTAACCATTTCACCACAGGAACCTAGTTGCTTTTGAAATGGTTCCGTTTGACTGTAATAACCCATTGTCTCCTTGTGCCTCTGCAGTGTCTGGCAGGTCTGAAGTCCATCTTCTCCTTAATAAAGTCAATACCAACCTGAGGCCAGTTCCTATAGGAGCCTGCCTAAATAGCTCAGTCGGTAGAGCGCACAGCTCTGGAGAATAACCTGGTCCAAAAGGTTGTGGGTTCGATTCCCACCTCTGCCAGAAACTCAGCTCCAGTGCAGGCTTGGTTCGCTCTGCCCTAACCAACCCTCCAGAATGATGGAAGGGCAAGTGCCAGAAGTCCCAACTGGGGCTGTCCTTCTAAGATATGCCAGAATGTACATCTTCTTCAGGCCAGGGTTTCCCCATCTAGAACCTTGCCCTTACTTTAGCATCAACTTGGGTATTTTTTCCCCTTACAGATTCCTTTTTGGGGTTTGCCCAGCATTTTTGCTTTAACAAATGTGAAATATTGGTTACTCATTAAAGTAGCCCGAGAAAAGCACCTTTCCCTGAAATGCCCCCCTGGGACTCGCACGCTGGACCCTTTGGGGAAAGGAACTAGGTGATTTGCTGCATGCGACATAGAACAGCCATGTGGTGGAAGTGGTTTTGCCGTCTTCAAAGTAGCAGTTGCTCTTGAATGCAGCCTGAACAAAATGCCACCGGTGTGCTACATGTAATAAAGGGTTCTGTACAGGCATAAAGAACCCTGAATGGTCACCACCCAGGATTTGAACTCAAGACACCATGGGCAGAAATAGGCCCTTTGACCATTACACCACAGGAACCTCGTTGCTTTTGAAATGGTTCTGGGTGACTGTAATAACCTATTGTCTCCTTGTGCCTCTGCAGTGTCTGGCAGGCCTGAAGTCCATCTTCTCCTTAATAAAGTCAATACCAACCTGAGGCCAGTTCTTATAGGAGCCTGCCTAAATAGCTGAGTCGGTAGAGCGCACAGCTCTGGACGATAACCTGGTCCAAAAGGTTGTGGGTTCGATTCCCACCTCTGCCAAAAACTCAGCTCCAGAGCAGGCTTGGTTCGCTCTGCCCTAACCAACCCTCAAGAGTGATGGAAGGGCAAGTGCCAGAAGTCCATCATCTGCCTTCAATTTGGCTGCCCCCTTTCCAACTGGGGCTGTCCTTCTAAGCTATGTCGGAATGTACATCTTCTTCAGGCCAGGGTATCCCCATCTAGAACCTTGCCCTTACCTTTGCATCAACTTGGGTATTTTTTCCCCATACAGATCCCTTTTTGGGGTTTGCCCAGTATTTTTGCTTTAACAAATGTGAAATATTGGTTACTCATTAAAGTAACCCGAGAAAAGCACCTTTCCCTGAAATGCCCCCCTGGGACTCGCACGCTGGACCCTTTGGGGAAAGAAACCAGGTGATTTGCTGCATATGACATAGAACAGCCAAGTGGTGGAAGTGCTTTTGCCGTCTTCAAAGTAGCAGTTGCTCTTGAATGCAGCCTGAACAAAATGCCACCGGTGTGCTACATGTAATAAAGGGTTCTGTACAGGCATAAAGAACCCTGAATGATCACCAGCCAGGATTTGAACTCAAGACACCACGTGCAGAAATAGGCCCTTTGACCATTACACCACAGGAACCTAGTTGCTTTTGAAATGGTTCCGGGTGACTGTAATAACCTATTGTCTCCTTGTGCCTCTGCAGTGTCTGGCAGGCCTGAAGTCCATCTTCTCCTTAATAAAGTCAATACCAACCTGAGGCCAGTTCTTATAGGAGCCTGCCTAAATAGCTCAGTCGGTAGAGCACACAGCTCTGGACAATAACCTGGTCCAAAAGGTTGTGGGTTCAATTCCCACCTCTGCCAAAAACTCAGCTCCAGAGCAGGCATGGTTCGCCCTAACCAACCCTCAAGAGTGATGGAAGGGCAAGTGCCAGAAGTCCATCATCTGCCTTCTATTTGGCTGCACCTTTTCACAACTGGGGCTGTCCTTCTAAGCTATGCCAGAATGTACATCTTCTTCAGGCCAAGGTTTCCCCATCTAGAACCTTGCCCTTACCTTTGCATCAACTTGGGTATTTTTTCCCCATACAGATCCCTTTTTGGGGTTTCCCTATCATTTTTGCTTTAACAAATGTGAAATATTGGTTACTCATTAAAGTAGCCCGATTAAAAGCACCTTTCCCTGAAATGCACCCCTGGGACTCGCACGCTGGGCCCTTTGGGGAAAGAAACCAGGTGATTTGCTGCATGCGACATAGAACAGCCATGTGGGGTAGCTGGGTTTGCCGTTTCCAAAGTAGCTGTTGCTCTTGAATGCAGCCTGAACAAAATGCCACCGGTGTGCTACATGTAATAAAGGGTTCTGTACAGGCATAAAGAACCCTGAATGGTCACCTACCCAAGATTTGAACTCAAGACACCACGGGCAGAAACAGGCGCTTTAACCATTTCACCACAGGAACCTAGTTGCTTTTGAAATGGTTCCGTTTGACTGTAATAACCCATTGTCTCCTTGTGCCTCTGCAGTGTCTGGCAGGTCTGAAGTCCATCTTCTCCTTAATAAAGTCAATACCAACCTGAGGCCAGTTCCTATAGGAGCCTGCCTAAATAGCTCAGTCGGTAGAGCGCACAGCTCTGGAGAATAACCTGGTCCAAAAGGTTGTGGGTTCGATTCCCACCTCTGCCAGAAACTCAGCTCCAGTGCAGGCTTGGTTCGCTCTGCCCTAACCAACCCTCCAGAATGATGGAAGGGCAAGTGCCAGAAGTCCCAACTGGGGCTGTCCTTCTAAGATATGCCAGAATGTACATCTTCTTCAGGCCAGGGTTTCCCCATCTAGAACCTTGCCCTTACTTTTGCATCAACTTGGGTATTTTTTCCCCTTACAGATTCCTTTTTGGGGTTTGCCCAGCATTTTTGCTTTAACAAATGTGAAATATTGGTTACTCATTAAAGTAGCCCGAGAAAAGCACCTTTCCCTGAAATGCCCCCCTGGGACTCGCACGCTGGACCCTTTGGGGAAAGGAACTAGGTGATTTGATGCATGCGACATAGAACAGCCATGTGGTGGAAGTGGTTTTGCCGTCTTCAAAGTAGCAGTTGCTCTTGAATGCAGCCTGAACAAAATGCCACCGGTGTGCTACATGTAATAAAGGGTTCTGTACAGGCATAAAGAACCCTGAATGGTCACCACCCAGGATTTGAACTCAAGACACCATGGGCAGAAATAGGCCCTTTGACCATTACACCACAGGAACCTAGTTGCTTTTGAAATGGTTCTGGGTGACTGTAATAACCTATTGTCTCCTTGTGCCTCTGCAGTGTCTGGCAGGCCTGAAGTCCATCTTCTCCTTAATAAAGTCAATACCAACCTGAGGCCAGTTCTTATAGGAGCCTGCCTAAATAGCTCAGTCGGTAGAGCGCACAGCTCTGGACGATAACCTGGTCCAAAAGGTTGTGGGTTTGATTCCCACCTCTGGCAAAAACTCAGCTCCAGAGCAGGCTTGGTTCGCTCTGCCCTAACCAACCCTCCAGAGTGATGGAAGGGCAAGTGCCAGAAGTCAATCATCTGCCTTCTATTTGGCTGCCCCTTTTCCCAACTGGGGCTGTCCTTCTAAGCTATGCCAGAATGTACATCTTCTTCAGGCCAGGGTTTCCCCATCTAGAACCTTGCCCTTACCTTTGCATCAACTTGGGTATTTTTTCCCCATACAGAACCCTTTTTGGGGTTTGCCTAGCATTTTTGCTTTAACAAATGTGAAATATTGGTTACTCATTAAAGTAGCCCGATTAAAAGCACCTTTCCCTGAAATGCACCCCTGGGACTCGCACGCTGGGCCCTTTGGGGAAAGAAACCAGGTGATTTGCTGCATGCGACATAGAACAGCCATGTGGGGTAGCTGGGTTTGCCGTTTCCAAAGTAGCTGTTGCTCTTGAATGCAGCCTGAACAAAATGCCACCGGTGTGCTACATGTAATAAAGGGTTCTGTACAGGCATAAAGAACCCTGAATGGTCACCTACCCAAGATTTGAACTCAAGACACCACGGGCAGAAACAGGCGCTTTAACCATATCACCACAGGAACCTAGTTGCTTTTGAAATGGTTCCGTTTGACTGTAATAACCCATGGTCTCCTTGTGCCTCTGCAGTGTCTGGCAGGTCTGAAGTCCATCTTCTCCTTAATAAAGTCAATACCAACCTGAGGCCAGTTCCTATAGGAGCCTGCCTAAATAGCTCAGTCGGTAGAGCGCACAGCTCTGGAGAATAACCTGGTCCAAAAGGTTGTGGGTTCGATTCCCACCTCTGCCAGAAACTCAGCTCCAGTGCAGGCTTGGTTCGCTCTGCCCTAACCAACCCTCCAGAATGATGGAAGGGCAAGTGCCAGAAGTCCCAACTGGGGCTGTCCTTCTAAGATATGCCAGAATGTACATCTTCTTCAGGCCAGGGTTTCCCCATCTAGAACCTTGCCCTTACCTTTGCATCAACTTGGGTATTTTTTCCCCATACAGAACCCTTTTTGGGGTTTGCCTAGCATTTTTGCTTTAACAAATGTGAAATATTGGTTACTCATTAAAGTAGCCCGATTAAAAGCACCTTTCCCTGAAATGCACCCCTGGGACTCGCACGCTGGGCCCTTTGGGGAAAGAAACCAGGTGATTTGCTGCATGCGACATAGAACAGCCATGTGGGGTAGCTGGGTTTGCCGTTTCCAAAGTAGCTGTTGCTCTTGAATGCAGCCTGAACAAAATGCCACCGGTGTGCTACATGTAATAAAGGGTTCTGTACAGGCATAAAGAACCCTGAATGGTCACCTACCCAAGATTTGAACTCAAGACACCACGGGCAGAAACAGGCGCTTTAACCATTTCACCACAGGAACCTAGTTGCTTTTGAAATGGTTCCGTTTGACTGTAATAACCCATTGTCTCCTTGTGCCTCTGCAGTGTCTGGCAGGTCTGAAGTCCATCTTCTCCTTAATAAAGTCAATACCAACCTGAGGCCAGTTCCTATAGGAGCCTGCCTAAATAGCTCAGTCGGTAGAGCGCACAGCTCTGGAGAATAACCTGGTCCAAAAGGTTGTGGGTTCGATTCCCACCTCTGCCAGAAACTCAGCTCCAGTGCAGGCTTGGTTCGCTCTGCCCTAACCAACCCTCCAGAATGATGGAAGGGCAAGTGCCAGAAGTCCCAACTGGGGCTGTCCTTCTAAGATATGCCAGAATGTACATCTTCTTCAGGCCAGGGTTTCCCCATCTAGAACCTTGCCCTTACTTTAGCATCAACTTGGGTATTTTTTCCCCTTACAGATTCCTTTTTGGGGTTTGCCCAGCATTTTTGCTTTAACAAATGTGAAATATTGGTTACTCATTAAAGTAGCCCGAGAAAAGCACCTTTCCCTGAAATGCCCCCCTGGGACTCGCACGCTGGACCCTTTGGGGAAAGGAACTAGGTGATTTGCTGCATGCGACATAGAACAGCCATGTGGTGGAAGTGGTTTTGCCGTCTTCAAAGTAGCAGTTGCTCTTGAATGCAGCCTGAACAAAATGCCACCGGTGTGCTACATGTAATAAAGGGTTCTGTACAGGCATAAAGAACCCTGAATGGTCACCACCCAGGATTTGAACTCAAGACACCATGGGCAGAAATAGGCCCTTTGACCATTACACCACAGGAACCTCGTTGCTTTTGAAATGGTTCTGGGTGACTGTAATAACCTATTGTCTCCTTGTGCCTCTGCAGTGTCTGGCAGGCCTGAAGTCCATCTTCTCCTTAATAAAGTCAATACCAACCTGAGGCCAGTTCTTATAGGAGCCTGCCTAAATAGCTCAGTCGGTAGAGCGCACAGCTCTGGATGATAACCTGGTCCAAAAGGTTGTGGGTTCGATTCCCACCTCTGCCAAAAACTCAGCTCCAGAGCAGGCTTGGTTCGCTCTGCCCTAACCAACCCTCAAGAGTGATGGAAGGGCAAGTGCCAGAAGTCCATCATCTGCCTTCAATTTGGCTGCCCCCTTTCCAACTGGGGCTGTCCTTCTAAGCTATGTCGGAATGTACATCTTCTTCAGGCCAGGGTATCCCCATCTAGAACCTTGCCCTTACCTTTGCATCAACTTGGGTATTTTTTCCCCATACAGATCCCTTTTTGGGGTTTGCCCAGTATTTTTGCTTTAACAAATGTGAAATATTGGTTACTCATTAAAGTAACCCGAGAAAAGCACCTTTCCCTGAAATGCCCCCTGGGACTCGCACGCTGGACCCTTTGGGGAAAGAAACCAGGTGATTTGCTGCATATGACATAGAACAGCCAAGTGGTGGAAGTGCTTTTGCCGTCTTCAAAGTAGCAGTTGCTCTTGAATGCAGCCTGAACAAAATGCCACCGGTGTGCTACATGTAATAAAGGGTTCTGTACAGGCATAAAGAACCCTGAATGATCACCAGCCAGGATTTGAACTCAAGACACCACGTGCAGAAATAGGCCCTTTGACCATTACACCACAGGAACCTAGTTGCTTTTGAAATGGTTCCGGGTGACTGTAATAACCTATTGTCTCCTTGTGCCTCTGCAGTGTCTGGCAGGCCTGAAGTCCATCTTCTCCTTAATAAAGTCAATACCAACCTGAGGCCAGTTCTTATAGGAGCCTGCCTAAATAGCTCAGTCGGTAGAGCACACAGCTCTGGACAATAACCTGGTCCAAAAGGTTGTGGGTTCAATTCCCACCTCTGCCAAAAACTCAGCTCCAGAGCAGGCATGGTTCGCCCTAACCAACCTCAAGAGTGATGGAAGGGCAAGTGCCAGAAGTCCATCATCTGCCTTCTATTTGGCTGCACCTTTTCACAACTGGGGCTGTCCTTCTAAGCTATGCCAGAATGTACATCTTCTTCAGGCCAAGGTTTCCCCATCTAGAACCTTGCCCTTACCTTTGCATCAACTTGGGTATTTTTTCCCCATACAGATCCCTTTTTGGGGTTTCCCTATCATTTTTGCTTTAACAAATGTGAAATATTGGTTACTCATTAAAGTAGCCCGATTAAAAGCACCTTTCCCTGAAATGCACCCCTGGGACTCGCACGCTGGGCCCTTTGGGGAAAGAAACCAGGTGATTTGCTGCATGCGACATAGAACAGCCATGTGGGGTAGCTGGGTTTGCCGTTTCCAAAGTAGCTGTTGCTCTTGAATGCAGCCTGAACAAAATGCCACCGGTGTGCTACATGTAATAAAGGGTTCTGTACAGGCATAAAGAACCCTGAATGGTCACCTACCCAAGATTTGAACTCAAGACACCACGGGCAGAAACAGGCGCTTTAACCATTTCACCACAGGAACCTAGTTGCTTTTGAAATGGTTCCGTTTGACTGTAATAACCCATTGTCTCCTTGTGCCTCTGCAGTGTCTGGCAGGTCTGAAGTCCATCTTCTCCTTAATAAAGTCAATACCAACCTGAGGCCAGTTCCTATAGGAGCCTGCCTAAATAGCTCAGTCGGTAGAGCGCACAGCTCTGGAGAATAACCTGGTCCAAAAGGTTGTGGGTTCGATTCCCACCTCTGCCAGAAACTCAGCTCCAGTGCAGGCTTGGTTCGCTCTGCCCTAACCAACCCTCCAGAATGATGGAAGGGCAAGTGCCAGAAGTCCCAACTGGGGCTGTCCTTCTAAGATATGCCAGAATGTACATCTTCTTCAGGCCAGGGTTTCCCCATCTAGAACCTTGCCCTTACTTTTGCATCAACTTGGGTGTTTTTTCCCCTTACAGATTCCTTTTTGGGGTTTGCCCAGCATTTTTGCTTTAACAAATGTGAAATATTGGTTACTCATTAAAGTAGCCCGAGAAAAGCACCTTTCCCTGAAATGCCCCCCTGGGACTCGCACGCTGGACCCTTTGGGGAAAGGAACTAGGTGATTTGCTGCATGCGACATAGAACAGCCATGTGGTGGAAGTGGTTTTGCCGTCTTCAAAGTAGCAGTTGCTCTTGAATGCAGCCTGAACAAAATGCCACCGGTGTGCTACATGTAATAAAGGGTTCTGTACAGGCATAAAGAACCCTGAATGGTCACCACCCAGGATTTGAACTCAAGACACCATGGGCAGAAATAGGCCCTTTGACCATTACACCACAGGAACCTAGTTGATTTTGAAATGGTTCTGGGTGACTGTAATAACCTATTGTCTCCTTGTGCCTCTGCAGTGTCTGGCAGGCCTGAAGTCCATCTTCTCCTTAATAAAGTCAATACCAACCTGAGGCCAGTTCTTATAGGAGCCTGCTCAAATAGCTCAGTCGGTAGAGCGCACAGCTCTGGACGATAACCTGGTCCAAAAGGTTGTGGGTTCGATTCCCACCTCTGCCAAAAACTCAGCTCCAGAGCAGGCTTGGTTCGCTCTGCCCTAACCAACCCTCAAGAGTGATGGAAGGGCAAGTGCCAGAAGTCCATCATCTGCCTTCAATTTGGCTGCCCCCTTTCCAACTGGGCTGTCCTTCTAAGCTATGTCGGAATGTACATCTTCTTCAGGCCAGGGTTTCCCCATCTAGAACCTTGCCCTTACCTTTGCATCAACTTGGGTATTTTTTCCCCATACAGATCCCTTTTTGGGGTTTGCCTAGCATTTTGCTTTAACAAATGTGAAATATTGGTTACTCATTAAAGTAGCCTGAGAAAAGCACCTTTCCCTGAAATGCCCCCTGGGACTCGCACACTGGACCCTTTGGGGAAAGGAACTAGGTGATTTGCTGCATGCGACATAGAACAGCCATGTGGTGGAAATGGTTTTGCCGTCTTCAAAGTAGCAGTTGCTCTTGAATGGAGCCTGAACAAAATGCCACCGGTGTGCTACATGTAATAAAGGGTTCTGTACAGGCATAAAGAACCCTGAATGGTCACCACCCAGGATTTGAACTCAAGACGCCACGGGCAGAAATAGGCCCTTTGACCATTACACCACAGGAAACCTAGTTGCTTTTGAAATGGTTCTGGGTGACTGTAATAACCTATTGTCTCCTTGTGCCTCTGCAGTGTCTGGCAGGCCTGAAGTCCATCTTCTCCTTAATAAAGTCAATACCAACCTGAGGCCAGTTCTTATAGGAGCCTGCTCAAATAGCTCAGTCGGTAGAGCGCACAGCTCTGGACGATAACCTGGTCCAAAAGGTTGTGGGTTCGATTCCCACCTCTGCCAAAAACTCAGCTCCAGAGCAGGCTTGGTTCGCTCTGCCCTAACCAACCCTCAAGAGTGATGGAAGGGCAAGTGCCAGAAGTCCATCATCTGCCTTCAATTTGGCTGCCCCCTTTCCAACTGGGGCTGTCCTTCTAAGCTATGTCGGAATGTACATCTTCTTCAGGCCAGGGTTTCCCCATCTAGAACCTTGCCCTTACCTTTGCATCAACTTGGGTATTTTTTCCCCATACAGATCCCTTTTGGGGTTTGCCCAGTATTTTTGCTTTAACAAATGTGAAATATTGGTTACTCATTAAAGTAACCCGAGAAAAGCACCTTTCCCTGAAATGCCCCCCTGGGACTCGCACGCTGGACCCTTTGGGGAAAGAAACCAGGTGATTTGCTGCATATGACATAGAACAGCCAAGTGGTGGAAGTGCTTTTGCCGTCTTCAAAGTAGCAGTTGCTCTTGAATGCAGCCTGAACAAAATGCCACCGGTGTGCTACATGTAATAAAGGGTTCTGTACAGGCATAAAGAACCCTGAATGATCACCAGCCAGGATTTGAACTCAAGACACCACGTGCAGAAATAGGCCCTTTGACCATTACACCACAGGAACCTAGTTGCTTTTGAAATGGTTCCGGGTGACTGTAATAACCTATTGTCTCCTTGTGCCTCTGCAGTGTCTGGCAGGCCTGAAGTCCATCTTCTCCTTAATAAAGTCAATACCAACCTGAGGCCAGTTCTTATAGGAGCCTGCCTAAATAGCTCAGTCGGTAGAGCGCACAGCTCTGGACAATAACCTGGTCCAAAAGGTTGTGGGTTTGATTCCCACCTCTGCCAAAAACTCAGCTCCAGAGCAGGCATGGTTCGCCCTAACCAACCCTCAAGAGTGATGGAAGGGCAAGTGCCAGAAGTCCATCATCTGCCTTCTATTTGGCTGCACCTTTTCACAACTGGGGCTGTCCTTCTAAGCTATGCCAGAATGTACATCTTCTTCAGGCCAAGGTTTCCCCATCTAGAACCTTGCCCTTACCTTTGCATCAACTTGGGTATTTTTTCCCCATACAGATCCCTTTTTGGGGTTTGCCTAGCATTTTTGCTTTAACAAATGTGAAATATTGGTTACTCATTAAAGTAGCCTGAGAAAAGCACCTTTCCCTGAAATGCCCCCTGGGACTCGCACACTGGACCCTTTGGGGAAAGGAACTAGGTGATTTGCTGCATGCGACATAGAACAGCCATGTGGTGGAAGTGGTTTTGCCGTCTTCAAAGTAGCAGTTGCTCTTGAATGGAGCCTGAACAAAATGCCACCGGTGTGCTACATGTAATAAAGGGTTCTGTACAGGCATAAAGAACCCTGAATGGTCACCACCCAGGATTTGAACTCAAGACACCACGGGCAGAAATAGGCCCTTTGACCATTACACCACAGGAACCTAGTTGCTTTTGAAATGGTTCTGGGTGACTGTAATAACCTATTGTCTCCTTGTGCCTCTGCAGTGTCTGGCAGGCCTGAAGTCCATCTTCTCCTTAATAAAGTCAATACCAACCTGAGGCCAGCTCTTATAGGAGCCTGCCTAAATAGCTGAGTCGGTAGAGCGCACAGCTCTGGACGATAACCTGGTCCAAAAGGTTGTGGGTTTGATTCCCACCTCTGGCAAAAACTCAGCTCCAGAGCAGGCTTGGTTCACTCTGCCCTAACCAACCCTCCAGAGTGATGGAAGGGCAAGTGCCAGAAGTCCATCATCTGCCTTCTATTTGGCTGCCCCTTTTCCCACTGGGGCTGTCCTTCTAAGCTATGCCAGAATATACATCTTCTTCAGGCCAGGGTTTCCCCATCTAGAACCTTGCCCTTACCTTTGCATCAACTTGGGTATTTTTTCCCCATACAGATTCCTTTTTGGGGTTTGCCCAGCATTTCTGCTTTAACAAATGTGAAACATTGGTAACTCATTAAAGTAGCCAGAGAAAAGCACCTTTCCCTGAAATGCACCCCTGGGACTCGCACGCTGGGCCCTTTGGGGAAAGAAACCAGGTGATTTGCTGCATGCGACATAGAACAGCCATGTGGGGGAGCTGGGTTTGCCGTCTCCAAAGTAGCAGTTGCTCTTGAATGCAGCCTGAACAAAATGCCACCGGTGTGCTACATGTAATAAAGGGTTCTGTACAGGCATAAAGAACCCTGAATGGTCACCCACCAGAATTTGAACTCAAGACACCACGGGCAGACATAGGGGCTTTAACCATTTCACCACAGGAACCTATTTTCTTTGAAATGGTTCCGGGTGACTGTAATAACCTATTGTCTCCTTGTGCCTCTGCAGTGTCTGGCAGACCTGAAGTCCATCTTCTCCTTAATAAAGTCAATACCAACCTGAGGTCAGCTCTTATAGGAGCCTGCCTAAATAGCTCAGTCGTAGAGCGCAGAGCTCTGGACGATTACCTGATCCAAAAGGTTGAGGGTTCGATTCCCACCTCTGCCAAAAACTCAGCTCCAGAGCAGGCTTGGTTCACTCTGCCCTAACCAACCCTTAAGAGTGATCGAAGGGCAAGTGCCAGAAGTCCATCATCTGCCTTCTATTTGGCTGCCCTTTTCCCAACTGGGCTGTCCTTCTAAGCTATGCCAGAATGTACATCTTCTTCAGGCCAGGGTTTCCCCATCTAGAACCTTGCCCTTACCTTTGCATCAACTTGGGTATTTTTTCCCCATACAGAACCCTTTTTGGGTTTGCCTAGCATTTTTGCTTTAACAAATGTGAAATATTGGTTACTCATTAAAGTAGCCCGATTAAAAGCACCTTTCCCTGAAATGCACCCCTGGGACTCGCACGCTGGGCCCTTTGGGGAAAGAAACCAGGTGATTTGCTGCATGCGACATAGAACAGCCATGTGGGGGAGCTGGGTTTGCCGTCTCCAAAGTAGCAGTTGCTCTTGAATGCAGCCTGAACAAAATGCCACCGGTGTGCTACATGTAATAAAGGGTTCTGTACAGGCATAAAGAACCCTGAATGGTCACCCACCCAGAATTTGAACTCAAGACACCACGGGCAAAAACAGGCGCTTTAACCATTTCACCACAGGAACCTATTTGCTTTTGAAATGGTTCCGGGTGACTGTAATAACCTATTGTCTCCTTGTGCCTCTGCAGTGTCTGGCAGGCCTGAAGTCCATCTTCTCCTTAATAAAGTCAATACCAACCTGAGGTCAGTTCTTATAGGAGCCTGCCTAAATAGCTCAGTCGGTAGAGCGTACAGCTCTGGATAATAACCTGGTCCAAAAGTTTGTGGGTTCGATTACCACCTCTGCAAAAACTCAGCTCCAGAGCAGGCTTGGTTTGCTCTATCCTAACCAACCCTCCAGATTGATGGAAGGTCAAGTGCCAGAAGTCAATCATCTGCCTTCTATTTGGCTGCCCCTTTTCCCAACTGGGGCTGTCCTTCTAAGCTATGCCAGAATGTACATCTTCTTCAGGCCAGGTTTCCCCATCTAGAACCTTGCCCTTACCTTTGCATCAACTTGGGTATTTTTTCCCCATACAGAACCCTTTTTGGGGTTTGCCTAGCATTTTTGCTTTAACAAATGTGAAATATTGGTTACTCATTAAGTAGCCCGATTAAAAGCACCTTTCCCTGAAATGCACCCCTGGGACTCGCACGCTGGGCCCTTTGGGGAAAGAAACCAGGTGATTTGCTGCATGCGACATAGAACAGCCATGTGGGGTAGCTGGGTTTGCCGTTTCCAAAGTAGCTGTTGCTCTTGAATGCAGCCTGAACAAAATGCCACCGGTGTGCTACATGTAATAAAGGGTTCTGTACAGGCATAAAGAACCCTGAATGGTCACCTACCCAAGATTTGAACTCAAGACACCACGGGCAGAAACAGGCACTTTAACCATTTCACCACAGGAACCTAGTTGCTTTTGAAATGGTTCCGTTTGACTGTAATAACCCATTGTCTCCTTGTGCCTCTGCAGTGTCTGGCAGGTCTGAAGTCCATCTTCTCCTTAATAAAGTCAATACCAACCTGAGGCCAGTTCCTATAGGAGCCTGCCTAAATAGCTCAGTCGGTAGAGCGCACAGCTCTGGAGAATAACCTGGTCCAAAAGGTTGTGGGTTCGATTCCCACCTCTGCCAGAAACTCAGCTCCAGTGCAGGCTTGGTTCGCTCTGCCCTAACCAACCCTCCAGAATGATGGAAGGGCAAGTGCCAGAAGTCCCAACTGGGGCTGTCCTTCTAAGATATGCCAGAATGTACATCTTCTTCAGGCCAGGGTTTCCCCATCTAGAACCTTGCCCTTACTTTTGCATCAACTTGGGTATTTTTTCCCCTTACAGATTCCTTTTTGGGGTTTGCCCAGCATTTTTGCTTTAACAAATGTGAAATATTGGTTACTCATTAAAGTAGCCCGAGAAAAGCACCTTTCCCTGAAATGCCCCCCTGGGACTCGCACGCTGGACCCTTTGGGAAAGGAACTAGGTGATTTGATGCATGCGACATAGAACAGCCATGTGGTGGAAGTGGTTTTGCCGTCTTCAAAGTAGCAGTTGCTCTTGAATGCAGCCTGAACAAAATGCCACCGGTGTGCTACATGTAATAAAGGGTTCTGTACAGGCATAAAGAACCCTGAATGGTCACCACCCAGGATTTGAACTCAAGACACCATGGGCAGAAATAGGCCCTTTGACCATTACACCACAGGAACCTAGTTGCTTTTGAAATGGTTCTGGGTGACTGTAATAACCTATTGTCTCCTTGTGCCTCTGCAGTGTCTGGCAGGCCTGAAGTCCATCTTCTCCTTAATAAAGTCAATACCAACCTGAGGCCAGTTCTTATAGGAGCCTGCCTAAATAGCTCAGTCGGTAGAGCGCACAGCTCTGGACGATAACCTGGTCCAAAAGGTTGTGGGTTTGATTCCCACCTCTGGCAAAAACTCAGCTCCAGAGCAGGCTTGGTTCGCTCTGCCCTAACCAACCCTCCAGAGTGATGGAAGGGCAAGTGCCAGAAGTCAATCATCTGCCTTCTATTTGGCTGCCCCTTTTCCCAACTGGGGCTGTCCTTCTAAGCTATGCCAGAATGTACATCTTCTTCAGGCCAGGGTTTCCCCATCTAGAACCTTGCCCTTACCTTTGCATCAACTTGGGTATTTTTTCCCCATACAGAACCCTTTTTGGGGTTTGCCTAGCATTTTTGCTTTAACAAATGTGAAATATTGGTTACTCATTAAAGTAGCCCGATTAAAAGCACCTTTCCCTGAAATGCACCCCTGGGACTCGCACGCTGGGCCCTTTGGGGAAAGAAACCAGGTGATTTGCTGCATGCGACATAGAACAGCCATGTGGGGTAGCTGGGTTTGCCGTTTCCAAAGTAGCTGTTGCTCTTGAATGCAGCCTGAACAAAATGCCACCGGTGTGCTACATGTAATAAAGGGTTCTGTACAGGCATAAAGAACCCTGAATGGTCACCTACCCAAGATTTGAACTCAAGACACCACGGGCAGAAACAGGCGCTTTAACCATTTCACCACAGGAACCTAGTTGCTTTTGAAATGGTTCCGTTTGACTGTAATAACCCATTGTCTCCTTGTGCCTCTGCAGTGTCTGGCAGGTCTGAAGTCCATCTTCTCCTTAATAAAGTCAATACCAACCTGAGGCCAGTTCCTATAGGAGCCTGCCTAAATAGCTCAGTCGGTAGAGCGCACAGCTCTGGAGAATAACCTGTCCAAAAGGTTGTGGGTTCGATTCCCACCTCTGCCAGAAACTCAGCTCCAGTGCAGGCTTGGTTCGCTCTGCCCTAACCAACCCTCCAGAATGATGGAAGGGCAAGTGCCAGAAGTCCCAACTGGGGCTGTCCTTCTAAGATATGCCAGAATGTACATCTTCTTCAGGCCAGGGTTTCCCCATCTAGAACCTTGCCCTTACCTTTGCATCAACTTGGGTATTTTTTCCCCATACAGAACCCTTTTTGGGGTTTGCCTAGCATTTTTGCTTTAACAAATGTGAAATATTGGTTACTCATTAAAGTAGCCCGATTAAAAGCACCTTTCCCTGAAATGCACCCCTGGGACTCGCACGCTGGGCCCTTTGGGGAAAGAAACCAGGTGATTTGCTGCATGCGACATAGAACAGCCATGTGGGGTAGCTGGGTTTGCCGTTTCCAAAGTAGCTGTTGCTCTTGAATGCAGCCTGAACAAAATGCCACCGGTGTGCTACATGTAATAAAGGGTTCTGTACAGGCATAAAGAACCCTGAATGGTCACCTACCCAAGATTTGAACTCAAGACACCACGGGCAGAAACAGGCACTTAACCATTTCAAAAGCAAC